>JAPDOI010001327.1:0-194395 GCA_029168955.1 Aplectana chamaeleonis
ATCGATTTTTTCGAATAAATCTAATTTTCTCTTCATCTTCGGAAGGGTTTCAAAAGCTTCCATTCTCATGCGTTACGGTGAGTGGAAGGTTCTCTAATTTCATAAAAAAATTAAGATTCCGTCCAGTCATTAAAATGCCAAGCTTGATTAAGTGAGTTTTTTATTCGAATATTTTAATAATCGAATAAATTGTAATAGCGCTTCTGTGATTGGATAGAATTTTACTTTTTCATCAACTATAGTAACCTTGCCCCTCACGTAATGTTTGAAACCAAGGACAGTTGAAACCTTAACGGCTGTGCGAAATATTAGGTCAATCCGGAAAATCAAAGTCATTCAGCTCCAACACTCTAATTTACCCATAAATAAGCATCAGTTAAGTTGTGTTCGGAACGAGTCGGTCTGCTGACGGACAACTGATCCATCAAGCTACTCACTTCATAGCCTATCTAGGCAACCCGGACTTAGGATTTTGTTTTTGGCACAGTTTGGTCTTCGTTAGACGCAAAGAAGTTTCGCGGTCCGAGAAGTTTCAATACCCTCCTCGAGATCCACGAGCGGCCCGCGCTTCGGACCCAGGTTACACCCTGTTGATCCCGTGAAGTTTGCCGGCGAGTATATATTCATAGCCAGTGAACCTGCCTACCCACCTCGTAGTGTGCCACTGACCCACACGGAAGAGGCGGCTTGTGGATAAAATCTCACCGCTCCTCAGTTTTTATAAAGAAATATCACTATAAATAGATTTATCGTGAACTAAAAAAGCAGAAAGGTGAGTAGGGTGCAGGGAAGTCCACGTTAATGGCGAAATGGAGGGGGGTCGATGCAGAGATGGTGGGCCCGCTGTGACGGAGGGTTCAAAGTGAGATCATTTCTAAAGAAGCTGGCAGATTATTCAAACAGCTTAATAACTGAACTCTCCGAATTTCAACAGTTTTATAATTAGACTTTTCAAATTATTAGAATTTTCAGGAAATAAGGAAATTGAAGTGAATATCCAGAAGTAGACTCCATATGTGTACAAGAAAAAGCTCCATGGTGATGTTTTCAATTTCCGTTTTTCCTCCTCTACGGCATCATACAAAAATATTTTCAGAAAAAAAAATCGTTTTCGTCACTGGCTGGATAATTTGAATGTTTGATCGATATAGGCACCATGGTTTCCGTTGAGATTTAGAAAATTGCTGATCTCGTTAATGAGAAATATGGCTCCTATTTGTTATATTTTTATTCAGAAGAAACACCTGAAGTTTAAGATTTTTATATTAATTCGAAATAAAATAAAAATTTTCTACTGTAATAAATCATTCTTGACAATCCTGGACTCTCTGAGATTTTTAAAAATATGTAGTGTTACTGTGAAAAAACAACCGGTGCCATCGCAGCAGAGGAGTGGGGGAGGCTCTATGATATCGCACTTGGCCACGCCCATTTTTTCGTGCCGCAACGAATCTTCTGATTTTAGAATGGCAGAAAACCCCTGGGTTAGTGTTTAAATTGCGCGACACCGAAAAATGGGCGTGGCCAAGTGGTAAACCATAGCCCCCCCTGCAGACGAAAACACCGGATAACCGAAGCGAAAGTTCAAGCACGCCATGAATTTCAAGCGGAACCCACATTCAATAGCTCGCCATTTCGTCAGCGACCAGCGCTAGGCGAGCGCGCCGCCGTAATGTGGTAAGCGGGTGGCGATCGCCAGCATGCCTGGGCTCGCCACCCGCTACCATTCCGCTCGCGGGCCGCGCGAGGTGCTGCTCGCCGCCCGACTTTTGGTTAGCGGGTGGCGAGCTCCAACTTTCTGAGTATGGCGAAACGTTCTTGGTTTACAACCGGGGACATATCACTATTTGCTGAAACTCCTAGCCTTCGGGCGTATAGTTATGAAACAAAGTGTAGGTTCAATTTACCGAAGTCCGCAATCTCGGATTTTCTGATTTTCATATGAATATGAACTTCTAACGGAAAACAACGTACCACCCGAACAACTGGCATAAGTTCTGCTTCTTGTGATGTGCAGACGGCCGCAAGGAGACAGACCATAGCGAGAGCCAGTAGCCGTTGCATTATTCTGTCTGAAAGTTAACACTGCTACATACAATTAATATCTGATTCTTTAAACACGAAATAGTAGGCACACACGGAATCACAAACGAAATGAACAGTGGTTACACCTATTTGGAGCGAAATCTAGATTTTGGATGGGCGGAGCTGGAATCGAAGGTTCTCGCATGAGGGGGTTCGAATCCACCCCCTCGAGTAAGACACCACCTATGCAGAGATGGACCGCCTGCCACTCCCACACTGGGAAAATGACGAGGTTTTCATGGGAATCGGCTTAAGGGAAGTTCCTTGAAAATGACAGGAAACTGATCCTAGTGCGAGATTGTGGAAGAGGATTAGTAGATAATGTCGTATGATTCAGTCAGAGGAAGTAATTTCCAATAGTTCGAATAAGATAAATGGGAGCTTCTAAAATGAGATATTGTTTAAGATTTTCAAATTAAATTGAATGTGTCACTTCACTGTTAATAATTGGAGGCTTAAGTAGATCAATACTGCTATAAGAAGCCGACAGACCATTACATAAGTCAGGAGTTCTTTGCAAAGTCTATGCCAGAAGAAGAGAATCTTGTGAGAAATAGCTCCTCCAGATAACAAAGAATCACTCAGGTAATGAAAAGAGAAGGACATTCACGCACACTGCTGTGAACTCTCGCTGTAACGCCTTAGTTGGTGGCTTGAGAGTTGAAAAAATGTGCTTAAAATTGTATATTAGAGAAAAAGTGGAATTTGGGATTCTCATATGGATATTGAGGGCCGATTCTGCATCACACCTGCCAAGTCAAAGAACTCTATATCTTCAAGTTAGAAGAATACAGAGATGAATCAAGGCCAACTCCCTCGCTAGGAACCGATGGCCACACCCCTCGACGTCTTTTGAAGACATATACGGAGCTAGGCGAATAATCCCCATTTTAGATGTTGGTGTAGGTACAAGAAGCACTGCTGCCTTCAGCGGCGGACGAGGAAGAACAGACTCAGGCGTTTCTCGGCTCCAAGCCGTTTGACAGTTCGGCTCGTTCTCCCAATCTGCGGGTCGGCTTCTGTTGTTGTCCGGGACACTCTTGCTTCCTGGGATTCTCCAGATCGATGGAACAGCAACAGCCATGGCCCGGATATTGGGAGTCCCCTGTTCGGTGGTACTCGGGGTCGACAATCGTTAGAAGAGGGAGTGGACGGGAAGAACGGAAAGCGCAGAGGAAATAAACCCTATCGGATTCGACGCTGTATTATGTGAAAGTCACTCCGAAAAAAATAGTATGCTCAAAAAACGATACGGAGCAGAACTAGTGTGCAAGCTATAATCTGTCTTCTTCTGTTACGCTCTCTGCACCTTTTCTCGTAACTCTCTCATTACACAATGTGAAGCAAGCTCCGAAAAGGAATGAACATATCTGCAGGAGAAGGAAAGGTGACCAAATGGAGACTTTTTGATGCGCTCTGCCGTTGAATGCACCGTACACACAGTCCCTAAGTCGAACTAAGCCCAGTGAATGAACGAAGCTGCGGCGGTAGATCGTCGCGCACTACCGGAGCACGAGTGTCGCAAACGCCGCGTGACCCGCCGCAATGATCGCGCCTCGTCCACTCGCTAGACTAAATTTGGCGGAACTCTCGCTCGTGATAGATTACTTCCGGTTAGACGATGAAGCAGAAATTTCTGGAGTCTGTTCTGAGCGCATCTGAGATCCCGAACTAGCTCTGTACGATCGCGTGGCGATGTTCATGTATTTGAATTGAGTTTTTTTTCCCTCGCGGGAGCGTGCGGATCAAGAGGGAGGCAGCGAGAGAGTGTGGATGTAAAGGAGACGCAGTATACGCGCGTACGAATGCGATGGACGCGAGTATATTCCGCTCCAAGGCATGCCCTTTGACTTCCATGCGGAAGGCTAGAATTTTATACCTAATTATCCGACCATATTAATAGATTAAAAGACGACGTCTATTATTTATTGTGTTTCTCTGCGTTCAGTTTTCTGGTAGTCATTCAGAAGAAGCTTTCTTTTCTGAAATAGGATGATTTGCTGACTTGCAAATGGTGTATACAGTCTTCAACGGTGGTCAAAAAAGTGCGGAAAGTTTTAATTCATCTTGCGTTTCTGGCTCAGCATATAATCGGGAAATACGCACGTATAGTGCTCAGGGAAATCGAAGTGTGTATTAGAGCAAAAAAAGACGAATTATGGGAAGTTTGAAGAAAGAATCAATTCCCGTCGGTTGATTGGATATGGCCAACGTCCTCAAATGGAAAATTGCCCGTCAACAGCATCAGCCCAAGGGCACGGTTGTTGAAGGTCACTGTCAGGAAAATGCGTTCGCCCTAACGAAATTGCCCAAGTTAGATTTAAGGTAAATATGTATACTCGATTATGCGCAAACAACATGAGAAGCTTCCATGAGAAGCATATAGTGGAGTCCACCAAGGGTGCGTTCCAAGAAGATTTCCGTGGGAGGAAAAATAGGTCTGATAAGATATAACGAATTATAGTCTAGCAGATAGGCTCATTTCAGGCTGTCTCTCAAACTATGATTGGTCGACTCTTATCAGATTAATTTTTCCTCCCTTGGAAACGTTCTTGGAACGCGCCCCAAGAGTGTCTCATTTACTTATCAATGAGAAGCGGTCGATTGGAGATCAATGAACATGAAACTCATTGCAACACAACCGCTCTCGCTTAAAGGCATCGTTCGCGCTGAAAATCAATTTTCATTTTTCAGGCTTAATTTCATGATTGAGCCCGTTTGATCACACTGATAAACTTTGGCGCGACAAAATTTGGGCAATGAGGTTGGAAGGCGTCAAAGATGAAGATCCGCCACCAATTCTCACCAGTCATCTAGCACTTTTCCCTACAATGTACGAATTGCGACCGTAAGACAACACTTATGAAAAATAGTTACGGCACACGAACTCCACGTGCAGAAAAAAACTCCGAAAATATGGCAGTGACAGAGGCCTCCAAAAGCAGAAAAAACTCGAAAAAGCATTTTTGGCGCGAAATTCAAATTCGTATTTACAATGTGTTCCGATTGACTTTTCTTTGCAAATGAAAGGTTTTTCATGGGCCCCTTCGACATTTTCGTCCACTAGAGAGGCCAAGCTATACAAAAACGTAAAAAAATAATATACGGTTTTCTGCGCGTACGATGCCTTTAATCGGTATCGAGCGTGCTGGTATGGGATTCATGCACATTGATCCCCAGCCGACCGCTTCTTAATGGTAAGTAAATGAGACACTCTTGGTGGACTCCACTACAGATCATCGTGAATAATTGGGAGTGTGATATGAAAACGTTACCCTTGGGTATGCTTCTCCTGTTGTCCCCCCCCTCATGATAATGAGAAAAGAGATGGATGGGACTGAGACAGACTAACGAAAAAAACAAAACAAAGGTCTATTTTCGGTGCTAGTCACTGAAATCTTCCTGCTGAGTTCACTCGAGAGAGCTCATCTTGCAACCTGTGAGCACTATTGTCCACGCCAGTGTTGGCCTGACAAAAGTCTTCCATTGAATGAATAGAATCTGCGATGGAGATTGAGCCTCGTAGAAACAACTCGACACTCTGTTACAAATTAACACGTTGGGAAGCTTTGCAGTGGGTGCTAGCAACATGTCGTCTGAGAAATGCCGTGGTGTCCGTGGATGATTCCCGGGACAGGGGCTGTCTACACACCGAGGGAGAAGTTGTCTTGTTTTTGCAGTGTGAAACGCCACGCCACCCAATGCGAGCAAAGTGGTCCCGATTGGAATTGGAGCCGCAAAAGGCGGGACAACTCCTCCTTCGGTGTGTAGAGAGCCCCTGTCCCTGATTCCCTAGCAGCGGACAACGCGAGCGAACGCGTGGCGGCATGAGTCTTATAAGTTGTTCAGGGAGAGACATGGCACTCGTGTTTACAGCAGATAGTCGATCACAATCAGGAAAGAGTGGAATTTCTATGCAAAAAAGATTTTCCGCATTACCACAACTCGCTTCATAGTGGTCCGATTTCCACTTCAAAGTCATTTCTGGATCTCTTTCATTGAGTGAGTCCTATGCCAAGGTGTTACAAAACAATAGATTCAACTCCAGAAATTGATCGGAAAATGCATATTCTTTATATATTCAATGCATAATTATTGAAAAAATACAAAATGCATATTTACTTTACTAATCCATATTTGCACCCCAAAATCCCTGATTATGATTACTCAGACGGTCATGATAGCAGAAATCTGTCATGTTTTGCACTGTGGTCGATGTGAATTTCAGAAGGAAATACACATTTTTTACCGAAATGCCAAAGTCAAAAGACTCTGTACATACAGCTGCATTTGCCTCATCAAGAGGAACACGAGAAACATCCAAAAAAGGTCATTTCGTTAGTTTTGAAGTGAGTTGCGCTGGTGTTCCTCGCCACCCTCGCGACGCCACACTAGTTCGGCGCAGTTGATGTCACCTGGGGGTGCGTTCCAGAGAATATTTCCAGTGAGTGAAGAGGTTTCCATGAATAGCGGTGTGGAAGCCATTTGTGCCTATAACTTGTAGCCATGGGAAGCGAATATGCTTATGGGAAGGCTGTTTGTCTTCCTATGGCGACGAGGGAACATTCTTGGAATGCACCCCTGGGGCCGCAAAATTAATCAGAATGCAGGAGTGACACCTAGGTATCAATGTGCCTTTATTCCTTTAACTGGTTCCAGCCTGTTCCAATGACACAGTTTGATGCTTCGAGAGCACATCATTCCGGACATAAAGGAGACCCGCTGTGAAGAATTTCACCAAAATTCACTTATTTGACTTATTAGAGAGCAATATTTGAATTTTTATTCATATTATTTGCACTTTCTCTTACTTCGCATCACCGATGCCAGAAAAAGGTGTGAGAGTGCATGAACACAAACAAAGACCTGTAGTGACGTCCCACACAAGTCGGACTCAACAAAAAATATTTCGAGATGAAAAAATCTATTCTTGAATGACCTTGTAGTAATGAAGTTTATGATTTCTGGAATATGTAGTGAGGTCATCTCAGCCGAAAGCTGGAAACTATAGTTCGAAAAACCAAAAGTAGAAGCTTTCCTGAAAACCTCACTGCATTACTTTGAAGAAAGCTCATAACGATTGGAAAGTTCGGTGAGCTGAGTTCAAGTAAGAAAATATTCCTGAGAGAAAAGTGACTGACAGCCTTCCGGATAATAGGCTACACTTCCCACTGTTTTCGCAGTTGATCAGGAAGCCCTCCTACCCTATTGTGACTCTAAACGAGGTGCTGAAGATTAGAGAAACGGGACAAATTTGAATTCACCTCCAACTTGATATGGAGGCTGGTGTGACTCATGAAAAGCAGAAGCATCAAGAGGAAAATAATCATGCCGAGTGTACTAATGGCGTGACCAGTAAGACTTCTTCTTCTCGAGTTTCCTTAGGATAGAAAAAGACCACACATGGTTTCGACTTTCCTGTCGAGATAACATAATTGGGAGTGCCTAAGGGCATACAAAGTAATTACGCGGACAGAGATCCTTTCAAAAAAGACTTTCCCAGAGTTCTCAATTCAAATTCTTGCAAAGGCACAGAAGCAAACGTAGTCTTGGCCAATTTTTTTTCACAGGGTGAGTGAGTTCCTGATGTGCTGCTAATCCACTTCCAGCCAGTTTAACCCCTCCATTCACTTTCCCCAGTCAGTGCAGGAGGACGCGGCAGCATTGTTCTCTTACGACGGCGGAGTATATAGAAACGGTCACGCTGACGGTGGTGGGCAGTTGACCGCTAAAAGGCACAGTCCAACCTCAGAATCGCTCTTCTGTTTTCCTGCCTATCGCATAGAAACAATCCCACCGCACGCTGACTCTGAAGTGGTGTCTCTGGAGATCATACAAGACCCCTGGGAACGGAGTTATGGCCGCTTCAATAATTAGGCTGCGGAGAGCAAGGTGGACAGAGTTGTCCGAAGCTTGTAACTTCCCTCGTCTGCCACTGACGATTTATACGAGCTGACCTGAAAAAAAAAAAGGGAGAGAGGCTGAGAATGAAAGAAGAATGTGGCGGCTATTTATCTCCGAGAACCATCACTCATCTTTGCCACTGTTGAGCTCGAAGAAGTTGGTAAAAAAGGGGCATGCGCAAGAAGTGGTTTCGTGGTGTGAGTGCGCTCCAGAGTGGAGTTCCTTCTCTATCTCGCATAATCGGAAGGATTCAGAGCTCCCGCACTTACAAAGGGAACCACAATAATTCATAGTGACCATTCCAAAATGAAATGTACTTTTCTAGAACCATTTTCGGACGGAAAGTCTCGAATATACCCACATCGCGGCTGCCTAGACCCACTCTGAAAAGAGTTATAGGCACTTTTTCTCCGATTTTTGTACTTTATTGTACCCTCCAAAAAAAGCGCATTATTTTTTACGAAAAAATCCGGAAACGGATCTCATAATCGTGTTCCAGCGCCCCAAAACTACTCCCCTGAGCAAAATTTGGAGTGAAGAGCACATTTTCCACATACTTTGTCCAGTCTGACCGCGTTTTGGACTTGTACGGATTTTCGGTTGGGCGTTTATTTATACCAATTAGAGGGCTCTCGAAGCGTTTTAGAAAAATATTCCAGATTTGACTAAAAATTCGCTCTGGGGGTTATTTGGAGTGCTGAACACAAATCTGATGTCTGCTTGTCGATTTTTGGCAGCTTACGGGAGATTACGGTTGGTATACGGTAGTTTGGTCAAAGTCTCAGATTTGCCTCAAAATTCCTATGTGGGTGTTATTTGGGGTGCCGAATACGAATTTGATGTCCATTTGTCGATTATCGGAATATTGAGGTAGGTTTTGCCTCCTAAATGACATGTTACCTACCGTAACCTACAGTAAACCTTAAAATTTGAGCAAACACACCCCAGATTCGTGTTCAGCACCCCAGGTTACCATTACATACATGTTTTTAGCAAAATCCGGAGAAAAATTTGAAAACACCCTAAAAATTCCATGGGGGGTAGGTACCTTAACCTTGCCGCGAAGCATTGAAAAACGCTCATAACTTTTTTCAGAGTGGGTCTAGGCAGCTGCGATGGGCATATTCGGGTTTTCGTTCGAAAATGGTTCTAGAAAAGTACATTTCATTTGGAATGGTCACTATGACTTATTGTGGTTCCCTTGTTAGCAGGTGTTGTTTGGGGTAGGTCTACTTGACAATTATATGGAAATCTCGAATTTCGCCTGTACTGTGCCTTCAAAGGCAGCGTACACGCTCGCAAACACGATTACGATATCAGCATAAATAGGCCCGCACGGCCCCTAACATGTCGTCAACGACGTTTGAAGCGCTGAAAACCATCCAGGATGACAGTATTTGGCCATCCCTGTCACGCACGCCCGTATTTTCACACCCCTTCGAGTAACAGTATGAAAAGTTGAACTTGAGCAAACATGTGATAATTGAGAGTGATATCACTATCAAAAGGGAGTGCACGAGAGAAACAGCTCGATTTACCTGGATATGACATGTTTGTGCACTGATGAAATCCTCCATTTTCAAAAGCCATCCAGAGTAGAGCGGCATTCTCGAAAGTGAATGAGAGTTTGAGGGTGTTTAGACAGTTAATATCCAGGTAAATCGAGCTGTTTCTTTCGTGCACTCCCATTTGATTGTGCTATCACTCCCAATTATCACATGTTTTCTCAAGTTCAACTTTTCATTCTGTTACTCGAAGGGGTGTGAAAATACGGGCGTGCGTGACAGAGATGGTCAACTACTGCCATCCTGGATGGTTTTCAGCGCTTCAAACGTCGTTGACGACATGTTAGGGGCCGTGCGGGCCTATTTATGCTGATATCTTTACCATGTTTGCGAGCGTGTACGCTGCCTTTAAATCCGGTCCTAAGAAGTGACCCACTACAGTAACTTTCTCTACGTTAATTTCGGATGCTATGGGTCTTCTTCAAAGCCATTCGCGAGAAGTGCTCCCCCGTCGTAGATCTTGGTGAGGGTGATGCTATTGCTATGGACCTTGGCGAGATTGATCTCACTGCTGCGGGCCGTGGCAAGGGTCGTTCCTGTCCGACGATGGAAGGGGTGCACAACGTGTAGCAGCACATTAATGCTCATGATTGAAGATTGCACTCCACGGCCGACATCAGCTTCGTTTTCTCTTTGTCAACAAAAGCTTTTATCAGCAGCACTAGCTGCCAATGAGAAGGGGTCAAAATCCAGCACGCGTTGGCAGCAGGTTCTGCTGTTAGCAAAACCTGCTGCTGACAACTGTTCAACTTGATGTCACCCCACGGGTGAGACCCCTACTGAGCTGTCCCCTAGTCGTTCGTGAGCGTGTATAATGTCCGGATCATACTACCTGCAACGAGCAACGCGACGTAATGTTTAAAACCAATATCGACCGTAAATCAATATTCCTGATGTGCACTGCCGCTGTCGCTGGTCGCGGTAAGTATATTCCGAGCCTAAAGTTGTAGTGCGACTCGTCGCAATTCATGGGCAGAGTGCTGGCATTTGGATGTATTCTTCGGATTGTAAGAAAAACCCCTATGAGCTTAGATTGTGGTGTTACGATTATGGCCTATGGCCTACCTGCGTTGCAAAGCTTGTCGGATCGCATTGATCTTTGTATTCCTTATTTTGCGTTGGCGCAACCTCGGTGTTCATATGCTGTGACATACGTGCTCGAAGTTTGCGTCAATGCGCAACAAGGAACGCAAAGTAATAATCAGTGCGATCTCTGCCGACTAAAAGTAATGTTGGTGAGGTATTCTCGATTCGAAATGAGTCTGTACATTGCAGAATCAATGAAAATTTTTGACTGGGGCAGCGTAACCTTATTTGCTCCTGTCTATATAAAAAAACGTGCTATTTGTCCCCAACAAGTCTTAGTAGGTACTCATAACGAATGGACTCAGAAGTTGGTTCTAAATCTCATTCTAGATCCAGCACCAAAAAAAAACTGATTGCGGCACAACTGTGAACTTTATATATTCTTCTGATGCGCGCCTTTTCTCATTATTGGGAAGCCACTGACAATAACAATATATGCCCTATTGTTTTCCCTTTTGAATCTTGAGGTTGTCGAATTGCTTTCTTGACTATCGCTTTCGGCGAAATCGCCTTCCATGGAGCCGGAAAGGACCATATGAGTAACATACATACTCTTTAATGTCGAGTTCAATCGGCTAAACTACAAAGGATTTGTTGTCGAGTCACAATCGAAATTGAAAATTTGTCAATTTTTGGGAAGTCGTAACGATTTTGGAAACGAAATTTCCCATAAGAGGCGGAGACCATTGAAGTTTCCAACTATTTCCAGGAACTTTGGCCTTTAGGAGTCATAGCTCAGCTGAGGTCGTTACAGTGTCTAGATCATCGTCCGCGATGAAATTCGTTTCTGAGTTTTCACTATATAAGGTGTGATCTAGTACCCTACACAACAGCCACGTGGAAAGATTTGCAAAAAAGTTACTGAAAACTGCTTTTCTGGACCCTTGTTCTTCGTGTTCAGGCCCCATTCAACCAATCGACGCATGAGAGGGGAAGAGTTGATCGCTGTGAAAAGCTGTGTTGACCCGTGATCTCCCGATCAAAACGCGTTAAATTTTCTTTCAGCCGATTTTCAAGGGAGAAAAGGTTGACCGATATGTGCAAAAAAGGCATTCATGACGTGGTCATGAGATATATTTGATCAAATTCCACGCTTTTGTACTATATCAATTGTTGAACAATTACTTTCGTTTCTCATTTGGTGAACGGACGTAACAGATGATCGACCCAAAGGCCAACCCCCGAACCCAGAAAGACGTTTTCAACTGTAAAAAACTCCATTTTGGTTGGATTTCAAGACTGCAGACTTGGTGAATGGCCTTATCAAGGCCCACTTGAATGAAACAACACAAAAACAGGAATTTGGTTTTTAGCGTGCACGATGCCTTTAAGGCCCGCTGTGAGTTTTCCGAGGGACGGGTGCGGGACTACACAGGTAAGGAGTTTCTGACAAAGTTACATGCGAATTAAGGGCTCTAGAAATGTTGTCGTCAACCTGTCTTCACAACTTTAAGTTACATTTGACCTTAAACATTGGATATATGTTCCACGGTGCGAGTTGAGTTACACGTGACATAAAGCACTGGCGTGTAACCTAAATGTTTTATTTTATCGTACATGTAACCTATCTAATCGGCGTGCCGTTTCCTTGGGAGGCATACGATGTACTCTGGAGGCAGGACTCAAATGTAGGCAGCGTCGTCCATTCAGTTACCCGATAGTAGAGGTACTTGGCCCAGCACAACGGTTGGAGGCCCCGCCTGACAGACAGCTGTCGGCCCAGTCGTGCTCGCCGAGCAGGCCGTGTCGTGTGACGGTGTGCTGGCCTCGTCGCTTGTCAATGTGCCGTCCACGTCTCGTGTACGTGTCAAGTAACATGTACCAACAGTGCAAGTTACTCGCAATGTTGCGTATTTATTATTAGTGCATGTTACTTTGATCAAAAATCTCGTCAAATTACACGTAACATCGCTTCAAGTTACTTGTGAACTCAAATAGGGTTGCGTGAGGCCATCATGCAACTTGCGTTGAAGTCTCAGGTAACTTGCTCATGCTCAGAAATTTCTGAGGGGGAGTGCGTCAAGCACCAAAACAGTGTGCTGGGCTTCACTTGGAGTGCGCCAAGCGATGGAAAAAGTGTGCTGGACCCTACTGGGTGTGCGCCAAGCGCTGGAGGAACTGTCTGTGTTGCATTCAACTTGAAGGGCGTCGAGCTCCGGGGGGACTGTGTTGGGCACAACTTGGAGGGCACCAAGCACCGGCGAAAACTTGTGGCGCCCCAACTAGGAGTGCGTGAAGCGCCGAGAAAAGTGTGTTGCACCCAAGTAGAAGTGCGCCAAGTACCGGGAATAAAAGTTTGCGGGACTCTACTGGGAGTGTGCCAATTGCCGGGGAAACTGTGTTGGACTGCCTTGAAGTGCTGCAGGTGCCTGGAAGAGTGTGTGGGACCTAACTGATTCTGCAATGACTCTAAGCGTCACGATACAAGCCTATAAGTACTCGTGGGTGTACACCTTGTTCAATAAAGTAGGATAAGCCCAAGTTTTTTGACAGCATTAATAACCAGGGGAGTTAAAAATTTTGCGGATCATTTCCGATTTCCGAACTCCGATGATTTTTTGCGTTCCGATTTCCGAATTCCAATTGCCAAATTTGAGAAGGTCGTTCCGATTTCCGATTTCCGCAAATCAGAAAAAAATTTCCGCTCGTCCTTGAATGCCGAACATGTTAGTTGACCATACATAAAAAAGTGAGCCGCATCCAGCTGTGGGCCACTCTTGGGAGAGCAGAGGAGGAAGAGATTGTGCTCACGGCTCAATTACTTTCCCGTAACACGATCCACCTTTTCGTGAAAACAAACGAAACAAGACTACATAAACCCTGAAGCATTTATATGTGGTATCGATTTTGATTAAGTTATCACCAGTAGCGGAGCGGTGGACCTCGAAGAAATCTAACTGAAAACGACGATCAGTCAAAGAAGCAAACGCTCGTTCCATGTAGAAAACGAAACTAGAAATACCCCAGAGCATAGTTGTAGCAGTGGGGCAAAGCTTTGAATTAGAGAACTTTTCTTTCAAGTTTGGAGAGCCTTCCGCTCAAAGAAAACATTCAAGAATATTTTCTCTTTTGAAGACAACGCTTTTATTGCTGAGCAACTGGCAGATAAATTACTTAAACCTGCCTTACAGCAAAGCTTTGAACTATTATTAGAAAGAGCTCTCTCGCATACGGAAGTATCTCATATCCGTTGTCCAAATTAATTACTGATTACTGTAAACAAAACCTGGCCATTATACTTCAACAAAGGGAATTCACCGAATAGCTCAAGCCCTTTCGAAACAACGCGACTATACAAAGGCAGTGATAACGATGAAAACGGTCTTCGAATATTCACCGGGAATCGAGTGTACCTGAATCCAAAATAATGGCGAAAGAACGGCTGAAAAAAGCCATGAATGGCCTTATACTGCCCTTAAACTCGTATGCACTATGCCCTACCCGCCCATTCCTTGTTTGTCGTTGAGAGAGGGGGCGGGGCGGGCGTAGCCAAACCAGACTTTGAGGCCGTGTAAGGCTCGTTTTTTAGACTCTAATTCGGTACAGAGTTTAGGGCCTAGCTATACACCGGCGTTTCACACGCCAAGGTATGACTAGAGCATTACTCGGGTCCAACGCGTGCATGTGTGTGCGTATGCCGCGTCCCCTTCCCCCACAATCTATCAATGCCCTTCCCATCGTTCCACACACGCACGCGGAGGTAAGGAGCGAATTTCGCTCCGAAACAGAGGACACATCCATATATTCATAGCAACATTCTGGTAAATGTGCTGCTCAATCTGTTTTGGAAAGCACTAGTGCCCTAGCGTTGATGTCCTCTCCTCGAATCCAAAGGTCGAGTGGAATTAAATTGTCAGGATTCCCGTGTTTGCCGTTTTTGATTTATTGTTGGTGGCCATGCATCACGGAGCACGAGAAAGCTCAAAACGGACACGTAAATAATGATATCTCATGAATAAGCGGGCCAATACACACGTACAGTATGCAGAAGGGCATTGACGGATGCGTGTGCCTACATGTCCCCCATTTCGGAGTGATATTTATTCTTGTCGTTCGCGTGCGTGTACATGCGTATGCTGCGTCTCTTATGCCCCACTCTTTCTCGCTGTCTCTCCACTTGCTCCTCACGTGAAGGAACAAATTAAATTTGGCTTTGAGATTTGAGACACTTCTCAAATCTTTCCTGTCATGAAACAAAAAAAAACAATTCATGCGTACCAGTCAATATTTTTCAAAGTTTCGTTGCAATTTTGATTTATGCGTTTATTCAAACAATCAGTAAACGATTTCCACTTTTGATCTACTATTTATGAACATGATACAAAAACATTTTTCCAAAACCCATAAACATTGCGTTGGAATTCTACGATGTGACGATTCCTAGCTTTCAACGCGGCTAAAATATTGAGGCATAAAAATGGTGAATCTTGAAATTGGATACTGTAACCAATTTTACATAGCGAACTTGTATGCGCCATGCCTTACCCGTCCACATCCTTGTTGGCCGTTAACGGAGTGGGCGGGGCAGCATAACACACTCCAAGGGCCGTATAGGGCTATCTATGGCTAGTGTTTAAGTGTTCTTTTGCCATTATTGTTGCAATGAATCCCGGTATATTCGATTTCCGGTAGAAATTCAAAGATTGCGTTCATCATGGACAGTGCCTTTAAGACTTCGGCTAACCTACCACATGCAATAACATTTGATGATTCATCAATTTTTGGTTGAGGATAGTTTACATCCAGCGCTATCGCAGGATCTGCACGAATATGCGAATGGTGTATAAGGTAATTAATCAGTAATTCATTGAGAATAATCAAATGGAGGATATTCTCTCCACTTTGTTGCCAATAAGAATATTCCGTGAGAAAGGCCGCGACATTCTATATACTGAACTTCTTCGTATTAAAACTGAGCGATATAGCCGTTCGATTCCAATTAGGTCTCATTATTTTTCCGTCACAATCTGTGAGAAATTTCTCATAGTCGAGAATAATAGTTGCATACCCAACGTCAGTTCACCTTTTCACCGAACGAAGACGTTTTTAAGCGTTGCAGCAGATTTTTGTACTGATTTCGGGGGCAGATAGACTCCAACGCAATGTTTTTCATGAGAAAAAACTCGAGAACACTGTCTCCGAAAAAACGCTTTCGTTTAACATTTTGTACCTACTATCGAATGCTGTTGAAGAAAATATGCACGTGGCTTGAAAAAGTTGGGAATATAAAAAAGCAAAATTAATCGAAATGAAACCTAAATAAACCATGAGTATCGATTGTGGTCGCGTCGCACAACGATTTCCCCCTGACGCGGCGGCGCACTTCAGTGCCTCGCAGAGTGTTCAAGTGTTTACGGAAACGTGCGATCAATACCTCACATCAGAGTAAACTAGAAAAAGTTTGCGTAGATAACTGAACAATGGAAACATTGAAAGGATCGATAGCGGCGCTCCTCGCCGACGATGAAAATGGTCCAGACCATTCCTCGCCGCTGTTCGTTGGCGGCGTCGCTCCGGGAGCCGCTGCTGTCGCGGCGGCGAAAACACTCTGCGAGGTACAGACGTCGCTGCTCTCGCGCGGCACGTCGCCGCCCTCGCCCACTGCGTGGCGCTCCCCACTCTCCAACACTGCCGTGTCGCAGCGGGACTCGCCGCGGCGCAACTCTGCAGACCCCTTAAGAGAGGTGGGCATCTTGTCGCAGAAGGGCACTGGCAGCTAAAACTACAAATTCATGAAGTGAGTAAGGTGGGTGTAGATGTGAGATAATCACCCTATCTCTTGAATGTGTGATTATCACGTATGAAGGCAGAATGCAGATAAAGCGTCAAAGCTAACATCGGAAATAGCTTTGCGCTTCGAAATTCTTAGGTGAGTGACTTTGTTTTCTGTTTCTTGCACCGAAAACTTCTTAAAATATGATGGGCGAATGCACATGATCAAATCTCAGAATTTTCGGGACAAAGAGTATTCAAAAATTCGGCAATTGTTCCTATTGTGAAAAGAACAACGGACATCTGTTGTATGGCGTAAGCGGGGGATCCGATGGATAGGCAGGACAACGAGATTTTCACTCACTTCCCGGCCAATTTTGGTCGTACACACTTCCGTTCTTACTCTTCTTAGAATGACCCAAATCCTACGTTTTGCCAAAAAACGGGTGAATTTTCATTGCGAACACTGCCTTGAAGACACAGTCCAAAACCGAGAACGCTTTTCTGTTTCTTTGCTTATCCCAAAGGCGATCCCACTGTGATTCCGATGATACCTATGGAATCGTACAAAGCATCCGGGAACAGACTTACGGCCCCTCTTTTATTATCTAACATTGAGCGGCGAAAGCATAAAGTGGGTCTACTTCACAACTATGTGGAAATCTCAGATTTTGTCCCTGGGGTTGGACCGTGCCTTTAATAATACCTTTATCTCTTGAAAGTCTAAAGGTTTTAACTAATATTTTTTCTCCGTTGAAATGAGCTCGAGATTATCAGAAATCGTGTGAAATCGAGTCGTGCTAGGGAGGGGGAAATGGAAGAAAATCCAGTACATAGGTGGAGAGCTCTAGCCAATCTTCTCATCGAAGCAGAAGAGAGAAATACATATTACGAAAAACACAAAAACTCAAAATGATAGTTGGATTATAGTAATGCTCAAAGGCAGAAGTGATGACTAGCAACACAAATGCTGCAGCAGCATGAAATGTGGTGGGGCAAACAATGTTGTTCTTTGCGAAGTATGCAGTAATTAGACTTGTCAAGTCCATGAATAGCGAATTCAGCTCGTCGCCCAGAAATTACTTATCCAGCGAGGTAGATGAAAAGGTTAGAAGCAGTACTTCCTAGTTGAGAGAATTCAGGAATGTTCGAGAGCGAGGATCTTCTGTTATGAGCCAAGCAGCCTTTGGAGGGGTCCTCTTCCAGGATTATTCAAAGAGGAGGACATTGTGTTCAAATGGTTCCGTTTTCCTTTTGGCTGGAACAGCTCTCAGTCAACAACACTCCTGATGAAGCACACGCAGAAGTTTGGCAAATCTCGCCGAGTCATGCAAAGTTTCACATTATCTCAAACTTCACATCAAAGATCTAATAATTACACTCAGAAATCCGCGCTACAGAGACCTTACGTCTTTAATTGCGAAAACTTGGCAGGAAGGATATGGGAGAACAAACGCTAGAGACTCTCTCTGGGATGATCATGAGCTCGGCGATGGGCGGTGCTCGCACCGCCCTCTGCACTAATTGACTTCCATGGATGCTTCATGCGACTGTTTGAGGTGGAACTGCCGCTTGTCCTCTAAGAGAGCTCCTCACAATCATTACCGGAAAGATGTCCAGTAGCGAGTGCACATTCTCTGGCTCCAATAAATAGCTCAACTGTTTGGAGCATACCCAGAAGCGGACCACAGTCACTGTACTGTGATCAGTGGCCACAGTGACTTTAAGAATTTGTAGACTAGTCAGAGAATAAACATCGCCCTGATCTGTGAGGACTAGTTACATATGTTATTTTCTCTACCATGACGATAACACATTTTCGTGGTTCTGGACGAGGCGGATCATGCCGTCTGTCCCATGGGGACACTTCCATAGGCTTCATGTACTTCACAACAGCCATTAAAAATGCAAAAAATGTTTATCCACGCGCCCTCTTGACCACAAAATGCACTCTTACAAACTGAGTGGAATGGTCATCTATATGGTGTCATTAAAGGCAGTGTTTACGATGAATATCGCACTCGAGCTCGAGCCAAAAATGGGATTGTTTGGTCGTGAGGTAACTAATAGTGAAGAAACAGCGAAGCAAAACGACCAGAATAAGTCAAAATAACGGTTTCTAAATCCAGGGCATAGACGAGAATCATGGGCCCTGCTGATTTCGGCAAGCGCGCGCTAATCGCGAAATCTGCGCGAATCGATCATGCTAAACGCGGCAGAGTTGTTTGGCAATTTGCCATCGAAACGTGTGCGGCGCCACAAGCTCGTCCGATTGGGGGGCGGACCGGGATAGGTAGGCGCACCGGGATAGCTTTCAATGTCGTTTTTTATTGATCTCTGGCCAGTTTTTGTTGCTTTCTTCGACCCTATCCTCTACAGCACCTGCCAACTTAGTGTTTCACACCGAGACCTCGAGAACGAGATTTGTCGTGAACACTGCCTTTAATGGTTTGTCACAGTTATATCGTAATCTCTTTTCGGCCAGTCCATACATTTGGAATCCAACATTCATTCTTTGGGCAGAACTCCGCATCAAAACTTGAAATTCGCAACCCGTTCAAATGTTCTCGAAATCGAAGGCAGGTTGAAGGCAAGGATCGCGATGGAAAGGGTTGTTGTGCTATCCTCATGAGAAGGTAGATCTGGCAATCTTATCGCTTGGTGTTCGCCCGCCCCCAATCATCTAGATTTCTATACAATCCAACTCCGCATTGCCGTCCAGTCCGCAAAAAGCACGCTGATTGCGAAAGCGTGCTGCGGCGCGGTCGAGAAAGCATGCTGCAGCGCGGTTGCGAGCATCCTCAGACAGGGATGTTGGATCACCCGGGCGGTGGGATCACCCGGGCATCAAAGTCAAAAATGGCCCGGGTGATTCTCCATCCCTGTCTGAGGATACTCGCAACCGCGCCGCAGCAAGCTTTCGCAGTCAGCGTGCACTTTAGAGACTGAACTGCACTGCAGAGTTAAACTGTAGATGTCCGTGTTTTCAACTTTTATTTTGCTTCTAATGTAATTTCTGAGCACTTGACTACCTTAACAGGGAAATAAAAGGCGGATAAACAATCACAACAAGCAATTTCGTCAATTAGAAGCCGGCCGACACCTGTGCTTAGCCGCTATGCCTTGTTTTTGAGCGTTTTCCCCGCTGATTTCGTGGTTTTCTAAATTATTTTTTTCTTTTGTGATGACCAAATCTACATTCTCGTGAAAAGAGCTCAAAAATCGTATCTGTCGTGAACCCTGCCTTTGAGAGGGCGTACCAGGGTGGCTTTCTCCTATATCTAAGCCCCAAGGCGCTGTGCATACTCCTCAACGCCAACGCAGCACGCGCATGATGCGCGGGAGTCGCGGTAGAGTATGAATTATTTCCACGCGCGTGACGCGCGTGCCGCGCTTGCGGAGCAGGGATGTGCGGCAAACAATTTTGAGATTTCGGCAAACGGCAATCGGCAAGAAAATCTCAAAAACGGCCGGCAAACGGCAATCGGCAAACGGCAAAAAACCTTATCCCTTATATTGACTCATAAATTATTCAAATGTGCCGCTTTAATATTTTCCTTTTTTTCCAATACTTATGTCAACATTCTAATGATTTCATTTCAAATGAGTAGTTCCATTTCAAGGCATCAGATGAACAAAAACAAGACATATGCGACCTCATGGAAATCAAAGAATTCGCCGCTGCGACTCCGCAAGGAAGCGGCTTCAGCTCCTACAGATACCGAAGCGGCATTATCGCCGAGTAGCATCGGCAATGTCGTGGCGGCCTCGCGATAGTGCCGCTGCGGCTCCGATGTGGTCCTGCAGCGGCTCCGCGGTGGTGCTGCTGCTGCTCCGCGGTGGTATCGCTGTGGCTCCGCGATCGTTGGCTGCGCTCTCACAAAAATAGGACCGGCTGCGAGTAATTCATATGAAATGAGTCATAATACAAGTGGGTAGGCCTACGAACAAAAATACACACCTGCGGCGCTTACTTCTTCTGTCTGATAGGGACAGAGTGTCTCCCCGTTATTACGACCTAGGAGATACGGAATGTACGTCAAATTGGGGCTGTTTAACCAGCAACGATCCTGTTCTACCACCCATAACAGTAAATTGTAATCGACGCGGGTTCGCTGATGCATCCTTGCCGAGTTAGTACGATTCCAACACGGAACTTCTGCGGTACTGTCGCGGCAATGTCGGTGCGTTGTTGACACTCAAGACACTGCAACAGAATCCCCGCGGCAAGTAATTATCACGGAGCTGCTGCGGTACTACCGTGGAACTATCGCGGCACAGTCGAGGGTCGCAGTACTTTCCTGGCAGTGCCGCGGCATACTTTTTAAAAGTCCTTGCCCACGTGTATCGCAAAAATGCTTCTGTGTCGCAGAAGTGCTTCCGGCTGCTTTTAGCTATACCAAAATCTGTCGAAACATAAACTAAAGCACCACATTGGAGCTGGACTATCTACATGGCAGAGAGAATGGAATTAGTATATGAATAATGAAAAAGATGGATAGCTTTCGGAAAAGTGCCCCGGAGAACTTTTTCGGAAGCTAATTTTCGGATCTTTATCGTCATTCACACACTATTTCCGATTTCTCTGTCAGCTCGTGTCAAAGTGCAGTTCTGCGCGAACTTACCGGGAGCTGAGAAAAGTTCAGAAAATCTTCGGAATTTTTTCTGAATCAATGTTTTTCCGAAAAAGACAAAATGAATCACTTTTTGGGGCATTTTTTCACACTATGAGCTCTAAAAGCTAGTGGCTCACAACGTGGTTTCAGCAATGTCTGACACCTTTACTAAAAATCGTCAAATAAACAGCTCGCTGCAGTTTACCACGAACTTACCGCGAGTTAACTCTCGTTTTCAAACCCATTTACTACCAACCCAGATAAGTCAAAACCCCGGATAATGGTTGAGCGAACAACGGATAATCGGCGGCCGTATTCATGAAACTACGGGAGCTTCCCGCAAAGCTTTTTAGAACCAGGCGATGTATGCGGCGGACGGACTTCGGACCATCCTGGGAGGCTCCCGTAGTTTCATGAATACGGTCACGGATTACTCATTCTACCCACATGGTCGCGAGCACAGGTGGCGTTTTCTTCCAATGTTTTGCCGAGTTTTGCCGGAAAAATCACAAAAATTTCGGCAAACGACAAACGGCAAAAAAGTCCCGAAAATGGCCGGCAAACGACAAACGGCAAACGGCAATTGCCGCACATCCCTGTTGCGGAGACTATGAATTCTCCAGCGGCGACGCCATGGCGGAGCGGAAAAAAAGGGCCCTAACTTTTTCAACCGAAGAATTCTGTACACGCGATCACCGTAACGATAGGAGAGGATAATAATGAAATCAATTATCACGGAAGGGAATGAAACTAATAATGGATTGATATGGAAAATGATTGAAAAGCTGATACGGTCGTCGCCGCCATGGCGGAGCGGGCCTCACGCGCGTGCCGCGCGGGCGTGGCGTCAGGTCATTCATACTCTAACGCCACGCCAGCGCGTCATACCAGTGCCGCTCTTGCGTTGAGTGGTATAAATAGCGCCTCAGTCAGAGGAAGTGAGAGCTCGCGCTTGGCAGGTGTAATATGGGGTGGGCCTACTTCACAATTATGTGGAAATCTCAGATTTCGCCCCTGAGCTTGGACTGTGCCTTTAATGATGCAAAAAGTTTTGATGTTTCTAAGTATTTAACGCCTTTTCATGGCATGGTATATAATCACAAGTTATCACAAGGTAGCTGAGTTGAATACAAAACTTAGGTGTCAGGCAGGAATCGAACCGGCATTGCATCGCATACTGGGAGAGACTCATCATGAGTCTTTCCAACGAGTCCATGCATTTAGAATCGAATATTCGTCCTTCGGGTAGAACTTCGCATTTAAACTTGAAATTTGCAAATAAAGAACCCATAAAGTGAAGTTAGTGCCTTGAAAGTATGAGCTTCTGAGCTATCGGCTGGTCTTCGCTAATCGATGGCGACAACGGCCCGCTCAAATGTATTCAGAATCGAAGGCAAGGTGGCGTCTGCTGGTAACTGCCACACTGAAGTTGACTGCCTGTGTCAAACCAAAAGTTCAATGTCAAACTAGAGAATAGGCAGTCTTTGTAATATATATGTACACAATTTCCATCATAGCTTACATCATTGCGGTTCTTACGCTCATCCAAAAAAACTATGTACCAATTACCTGTAAGGTACCATTCTGTACTGCCGTGTCCACATAGGTGGACAGTGAAAAAAAGGAGCTCGCAACGCTGGCCGGAAGCGATAAGGAATTTGCAGAGTTAAAGGCACAGGACACCCAAAAATTTATTTTTAGATTTCATTCTTTTCTTGGAGAGAGTCACACGCTGATCAAAGTGGTATCTCTGAAATCGTCCAAGACCCCGTTTGAACAGAGTTATGGCTTCTGTTAATAGTATAGCAGAAACTCTTCAGTTGAACGTTTTATGACAACGTTTCGGGCCTAAGCCCTTCTTCAGGTCAACTGAAATACAAATAAAAAACATCGAAAAACTTTAACATCAACAGAGGCTGCTGACCGACCTGTTGTGGTGAAGGGTGTACTGTGTCAACCACAACCAAGGAGCCCAATGCTTTCTAAATAGGTAGGGTGAGAGGAAGTAGATGGTGTGGTGCCGCTAGATCCCACCTACCTCTATATGGACATGGGCAGTAAATGAAGGGATGGGGTCTCACATGATAACTGTGATATTGGTGAAAGGGTTTGGATGAATCGTTGATTATCCACTAGCTCGCCACTGTTATAAAGTGATAAGCCTCATCGCGGCTTTCATTTCCTCTTTGTTGTTGATCGGCGGTTTCAGCCTCCTTATCTCCATTGCCTCCCTTATCTTCCTCTCTACTGTATCCGAGATATTTCTGTGAAGGATTGTGACTTCAAGCTGAGGTGGTTGTTCCAGGGTGTGTCTTAAAGTGCGATGCTTCGAGAACGGACTTTCTGGGTAGCTTTGGGGCTCTCAGTGCTCTTCTGTGTTCGTCCATCCGCAAAAAGAGTGGTCTGGCTGTCTCGCCGATGTAAAACTCCTGACAGACCAGACAATCAACTCTGTACACCACGCTTCTCATCTGGCACACATTCGCTCCTCCACTACAATCTGGACAATTGATGCGTTCGCACTGATTTTCGTATAGACGCGACGACGTAAGGAGACGTCGCAAGTTTAGCGGTGGGCGAAACACAAGGTTAATGGGAAGCCCTGATCGTCGCACGATCCTATCGACGTCCATTGCAAAGGCATCAGAAACAAACGGCACGACGAGGGGTGTACCCCCTGGTGTCCAAAAAGGCTTCCAGCACGGTGGTTGTCCTTCACCATAACCATTCTTTCTGAGTATTTCTCGCACCATGATATCCACTTCTTGAGAATTAACAGAGGTCAAATTTGACGACGTTGAAAGCAAATGGCGGACCACGTTTTTCTTCATATATGAAGGATGACAACTTCTTCCGTGGATAATGATGTTATGAGATGTCATTTTTCTGTACCACATATTAGAAACTTGGCCGTCCGCGATTCTGACTTCCGTGTTCAAGAATGGTAAAACCCATCCGGTGCAGGCTTCTTCGCTGGTGAGCTTGATTGAGGAACATGCAGAATTCAACCTCGCAAATGTTCTTCGCAGCGCCGTCCGAGACTTAGTAACAATAAAAATGTCATCGATGTATCTTCCAAAAAACAACACTTCGGGTGACAGAGCGCATCTCTCCATGCTATCCATAAAAATAATAGCGAGCAAGGGCGCCAATCTACTTCCCATAGCGAGACCTCTTGTCTGTTTGTAGAAAACATTCCTGAAACGGAACGTGTTGACATTCACCACACTTCGCAGCAACTCTTCAACGTCTTCCACGCTCAGACCGAAAAGCTGAAGGCTTCGGTAGTGATTTCGTAGTAGTCCTACACATGCGCCAACAGCTCTGCTCGTATCAACGTTGGTATACAGAGCAACAACGTCGAAGCTCTGATATTCTAACCTCGGGCATTCGTTGAAGTTGCATCTGTTCAGTCGTTGGAGGAATTCGCTGACGTTTTTCAAGTGTCCAGGCACGAACGAGAGTAGGGGACTCAGAATGTGTTGAAGCAACCAGCCAATTCTGTCCGTTGGCCCCCCACAAGAAGAAACTATCGGCCTTGTTTTTATTGAAGATTCATCCAAATTGTTGCTTTCGTCTCTCACCAACTTATGCGTCTTTACGAGATGGTAATAGGTTGGAATACTTGCGTGCTTTGGCAGTAACCGGGCGAGAAGACTTTTTTCCAGTTTTGGGCTCAGCACTCTCTTCATGACCTCTTCCAAATTGAAACTCAGGGAACCTTCAATACTTTCAAGAGTTATGGCTCTTCAAAGATGCCTAGATTTTGAGGGTAAAAAATTGGTGGACGAGTTGTCTCAGGCCTGTAACTCTCTTCATTCGCAATCGTTGCGCGAGAGCGAGCCAGGATATAGAGACAGTCTGGCAGTGGACTGAAGAACGACGACTTGATGATATTCATTCATCCATCAAGCAGCTATCGAGTCCGAAAATCTGTTTGGGGGTCGGGCCTGTGGTGGTCGCCTATATCTCGCTTATTTGAAGGAATCGAGATCTCGCCTTTGGCACGTGTTATACAGGAGGGGTCTTCTACACAATTACCTGAAAATCTCAAAATTCATATCTGAGGGTGTACTGTGCCTTTAAGGGGTCTGCAGAGTTCAAGTTGCGGCGTTGCTCGCAGCGACGAACAGTTATGCGATATCGATTGCATTCGGCTACGATGGCGACCGACGCGGAGTGAAAGGTGACGAGGGGGCACCGCAGAGTGTACTGACGCCGCGACGGCCCCAAATCACTGCCAGCGATCGGCAACCGACGCCGCGACAATAATGTTTGGGAACATTTTTGTCGCCGCGTCAAGGCTGACGCTCGGCGACCACTCGCCGGTCTCAACAACTCTGCAGACCCCTTTACTTTCCCGAGGAACTTTGGAGTACGGTGAGATAATTTCCTGGTTCAGCAATTATGTGGTTGCTCGTCGAAGCAATTCATGAACCGCACTCAACAACAAGGAAATAACACTCCTTCTCTATTCCGTTGGACATGGTAGGTTCAAGTGAACTGAGCGGAAAATTTTCTTGTCTCCAAAAGCTCTAATGAGTCTCTCACAACTATATAGAGTGGAGGTTTTCGTACTTGCAGGTGCAAGGAATTGCTAATGGCTCTACAACGTCCAACTATATCTCTGAAACTTCGGGATGAAAAGGTTTTCAATGCGCACAAGTACAATAATCATCGCTCACTACACCACAACGCTATCTCTCCCTACCATCTTTGGCAACAGAAAGGAAGCAGTCGCAATGCGTCATGGTCCTATAAACAAGAAAAACAAAACATCTTACCTGTAGAAGCAGCTGGAATTGACAAAGCGACAGAAATCCACCGTATACTTACAAGTGTTGTCTGCAACAGCACTACCGCCTTTATCCGTGGCGGTGGACCGCGAAAACTCCAAACAGCAATTAGGGAGGTATCGCTCGGCCAAGTATTGTTTCCTATCCGACATGATAGCCATTAGCGAAATTTAGTCGAGTGAATAGACGGGCCACGGCAGTAGACCGTCGTTTGCGACCGAAGTCCCACTGAATGGTGCTGTCGCAAATGCCTCACGCCCGCGGGAAATGGTCGCGTCTAGTCCATTCGCCTGACTAAATGTGGCAATGGGAATATGTATATGTGTTTCTCTAAGCATGATGAGAAATCTACCAGAGATGATAAAGCATATTTCCAACCTGGACCAAGACATGAACAGAGGAAGGGTAGCCTCTAATCGGGCCATTGCATGATCAGTCAAGGTTTTGAGCCATCCATAAATCTAATTGAGTTGTTTTTGACGTTGAAAGATTTGGCTCCCATGTCAGAATTTCGCCCCTCTACCCCCTCCCCCCCAGTGATTCCAACCCCCAGAACGTTTCGCACAAATGTCAAAACTTATAAAGTACATAGGGACCGCCTTCATTAACGACAAAAACGCGGTTTGAGGGTTAGTTTTTCCCCAGACTCTGCTCACATCAACGCTCTATACCACAATTCTGCCCCTCTGAAGACTCATAAACCATGGTTTAGTCGCTGATGGAGGGCCCAAGTCTTTTCATGGGCGGAAATCGTGGGGCGGCCCCTTCACTACCTCTTGTTCGGATGAGGTTCCGATCAATTGAGGTTTGCCATCCTGCGTAATCTCTAACACTCTATTCATACTTTTGCGAGAGCGGCGATTGCCGAGGAATATTAATAGAAAAATGAGAAATAGTCTGATACCGCTATCGAAAATCTGATTTCTCATTTTTTTTGTTGATATTCCGCGGCATTAGCCGCTCTGGCAAAAGTATGAATAGAGTGTAAAGGCGAAGAATGAGTCAGATGCAAAACCAGGGGCCGAATTCATGAAAGCGTCCGGTTAGAGTAGGGGTAAGGACGTCAGCGCCTTTGATGATTAAACGAAAGGGCGTGAGGTCTCGCGACCGAGCAGTACTTTAGTGGCCCCAGCCTCTCATCTGCCTTGGCGGTGGGTAGGACCAGTTAGTGATCTCCCGTTTTCGCAAAGTTTATGCCTTCCCCAACAACACCCGTCCATGAATTACGTCCCAACAGACAAATCAGGAGTGAGTAGGTCAAGCTCAGGGTAATGCTTTGGCTTACCCGAAATAGTTGTTTGACTAAAAGAGCGGAAATACATATGAGCACATCTCCTTAAGCACGATACATGAGGGTGGACGCCCACTAACATCGCATGTTGTGCCGATGAAAGTTCCAGATAGAAAATGTGATTTCACGCGCGGGTGAACTCCCAGTCTTCTTATCTGGTTGGTTAGAGATGGAGGAAGTGCGAGTGTTGGGAGAGCTCTCACTGATTACAATCGAGACACTTTTTGCCCTCCTTGCACGAAAGCCGCTTGTATTTCTACACATACTAGAGTGTCTAAAACTGACAAAGGTTCCACTACGGGAGTAAAGGAAAATAAGTGATAGAGTTGTGTCTGGCATTGTAGAACCAATTGATTTGTGGCTTCTTTAACCGAGGCAAATTCGTTGCGATTTTAGCGACCGATTCGGAGAGATTCATTCGCAAAGCTGATATGGGCTTATTAGAAGCTTAAAATCAAATGGTTCTCAGGTTGCTTGAAAAGGGCGCTGTTTAGACCGGACCGAACATTTCAGACAACTCCATCCAGTTTTGTTCTCGGGAACAATGAAATTATGAACCTTCATATAATGAGCGAGTAAAAGACGTGTTGGCTATGGTTGTGTTGTTCTCTCTGCCGGAAGTGGTTATAAGCTCATGGGAGGGAGCGCATGGGGCGATCTTTTAACCCGTATAGGTCTCTGATCTGAAAGAAAGGAAACGCGGCACGAATTATAATAATTATATCGATTAAAAGTCATGCAGGAAACTTTTATGCGAGCCTTTGGCTACGCTCGGCTACAAAAAAAGGGATGAAATTGAAAAACAACTCGATGGAGACAAAAATCGTTTTATTTCATGTGTAATAAAATAGAATTCCTAATTCAGAGAGTCTACCTTACTTGGCTGACACTCTGTTATTGACTGGTTACCATCATTTCTTTCTTATGTTTCTTTTCCCTTGGGATGTTGTCTCGTGTCAAAAAGAATTTAAAGCACTCTGTACCCTGAAAAACAGTCCAGTAGGAGCTAGGAGAGCATGAGCGAGAGTGGCCGCGCCGCACGTATAACGCAGATCACACACAAGTCAGGTTTCCTACTCTCGCCGACGACTTTTTGGATTTTTCAAGTTTTTATTAGCTAGCAAAGTGAATGTTACACGAATAAATTCAAATATTCAGAAAGGCCTGGGCGAGACTAAGAAAATTTATTTTTGATCTGTCCTGAACGCGCAGCGCGGCCGCCCGCGTTCACCTACTTTCATAGTTATTCCTAAAGTCTCTTTCATTGTTTGCCGGCCGACGACGGTAGACTCGTTATCAAGTTTGATAAGTCAAGATAGATAAGATGGATAGGATAGGGTAGATAGATATTACACATTCGAAGATATTACACATTCGATAACGAGTCGTCCGACGTCGGTCGGGCGAGTGTGAAAGAGGCTTAAGGCCTCTTCCAAAGTTCGATCGCAGCGCGATGCGATGGGATGATAACCATGAGTATCGATCGAGATTGTGTCGCAACTCGACCTGTATTCAGAACATGCTATCGAGGCGATCAGCGATGGAAGTGTGAAACAGGCCTAACTGCACCTGGGCCTTCTTTCGGCGGCAGAATGCACCTATAGTCGCCTTGCCAAGTTTAGTTCAGTGAATTGACGAGGCGCTACCATTGCGGGGGCGATCGCGACACAAACAGTCAGATTGTTTCTGTTTCAAAGAAGTCTATATTGAGCGTAGTTGTGATCGCGGGCATTTTGAGCCCGAGTGAAGGACGATGACTGTGTCTGCCGGGGCGTCGAAACGGCTAAGAATCATTCATTTTCACCTTCGCCACCTCCATAAAATGGTCTAACATACTTGTATATAACTCGTCCTTGATCTGCACGGTTGATATGAAGTCAAATATTTACACCAATCTGATATCTAGCTTCAGTTTTCGTACACTCGATTGATTCTGTTAACCCTATACGCCTTGTTCGCCGTGTAAGACATGTGTGAGCTCAAAATGAAGAGCTCTCGTTGCTGATTCTAAATATGCCCCTGGCAACCCAAACGGACCACCTTGAACGAAGTTATGAGAAAGCGGCGCTTTGCGGAGGAAAAAGGCTCCGAAAACGCCGTTTCTCCCAAACTCGGGGGGGGGCGGTATCGTATCTCCACGCAGAGTCAGGCAGACCATTGTCCAGGACCTCGAAGAAGCTACGCCCCAAATCCCCCCTTCCCACTTGAAGATTGAAATTTCTGAAAAGTGTCCAAAACTTTTACGTCCCCCAGGTTCCGAAAAAAGTTTCTTACTTTTTGCATAGAAAAGTTTTTTAGGTTAAATTTTTTATATAATGATCACCGCAACCCTTACCCTACTGATGAGCCTCGGGGAGTGTAGTTTTGTCGTGCCCTTTTTGAAGTTTCAGCGGTTTCCGCGCTCCAATGCCAAACCGACGTAGCTCGCGGTATTTTTCTACGGCTCGCGACAGTGCAATTTGGAATGTTACTCTTAAATACCTTAAGCTGAGGCGTATCCATACGATCTTTCCGTAGTTTGCAGAGAGTAGACCTAGGAAGAAAACAGAACCTCTGGGACCTCAGGCTTTTTCTGGAAAAACACCTGCGTTATCCCTTGCTCGGCCTAAGGTGCGGTTCTGGACAGCGGTATTGGACAACGAGAAAACTGGTTTTAGGCGATATTCTCCGTAACCTGAGGTTACGGTAGAGGTTTTAGATAGCAGTTTGTAGGGAATTTAGTGTAGATTGCAAATCTGAATTATGAAAATATACAATTTTGTGGGGCACGAACGTACCCAATCTACGAAGTGAAGGATTAAAGGCAGTGTCCACGATAAAAACCATGTCTGATTTTTTGGTGGAGATCGGCAGCTGCGGGGCCTAGCGCAACCCTAACGTTGAAAAAAACTAAGAAAAATGAGCTCGGAACGGTCCCCTACGGCCCCAAAGTTGGACACCCGTCAGCACGTTACACCTCAGATGCACTTTCCACGCCCACCGACGTGAACAAATGAATGCTCGAGATTGTGAGATGAGCGATGGTTTCCGATCAATAGCCGTTCTTACCTTCATTCTCAACTTCTCTATTTACTCAGGTCAGCTCGCATACATTGGCTGTAAAAGAAGGAAGTTAAGAACCTCGGACAACTCGTCCACCATGCTTCCCTAGCTCAATTTTTGAGGGACCATAACTCCATTCCCAGAAGGTCTTGTACGATTCCAGAAGCATCATTTTAATCAGCATCAGACCGTCTTCAAGATAGGTGAGAGAGCAGAAAAACGATTTTTATCGTGAACACTGCCTTTAAAGCATTGATAGGCTCCATTAATGCATGCAGCTCGCCTGGAAGTACGTCTTATGAGCTTCAACTTCAGCTACAGTCTAAAATACTGCTACTACATAGTTATGTAAAATGGCTTTCTTCAATTGTACTGCTATAGAGCTGGTATTGCTCCCTTTCACCTTTTCCTTTCTATTACAATACGTATGCCTTTCTTTTCGTAAGAACTTTATATTTAACTTTATTAAAAGCATTGAAAACACTTCCCGTTCTATTTTTAATTTTTGGCTTAAAAGTTTAACGTTCCCACCCAAAAAAAAATCAAAAATTTCAAAAATTTTACGTGACCCCGTTGTCCAGCCGGCCAACAAGCGCCTAACTCTGCTTCCACGAACCCGATTAAATTGTGCTAAGAGACTCTACATAGTCGAAGCAGAAGAAGCAGAATTGCTGGTCGGCGAATTCGTGTATTCTCCCGCAGTCTTCGTCTCCATGAGTCTCATATAATCTGTTTATCTTGAATTGCACAAAACACGGTCCGCCAATAGTCCTCTAATTGGCCCGCTAGTACCGTAGTGTACGTCCACGACGCGTTCTCGGCAGACCCGTGTGGTCACCCGGTGTGCAGAGCAATCGATTCGTCAATGCCGTCACTCAGCCACCCACCCTGCCACCCGGGTCTGCCGAGAACGCGTCGTGGACGTACACTACGGTACTAGCGGGCCAATTAGAGGACTATTGGCGGACCGTGTTTTGTGCAATTCAAGATAAACAGAGTATACATATGTCCGCGCCGCGTCTTCTAGCAGTCTGTGTCTCTACGTGTCTATGCCGTCCACAAGCTTCACCGAACCGATAAAAAACTGTCACATCGACTGGAAGTCAATGTCTCTATGAAAGGTAAGCTGGCTCAATACTCTAAAGTGTTTGTGTGAACAAGGAGGTAAACCAAAAGCGTGAGAAAATTCGTTCTTCTCAGAGAAAGCTAGGTCAAAGTGTGGGGGATGTCACGCGCTAGTGGGTGGTGTCTGTATGCACATATTACTGCACGCGAACATAAAGTCCATCGAGGCTGTAAGTATTTGACAAGACACATAAATTCATTAAAATACAAGAACGCGGAACTATTTTCAATGAATTTCGGAGTAGACTTTTCCTTACATGCTCTGAAGATTCATAGCTACCCTTTGCACTAAAGATATCATACAAATACCACAGGAATGGCTCTCTCATAGGAATTCGAGAAAAAGTTGAGAAATATGAAGCCTGAAATCTATCACCCAACATAGCTACTTCTCAGAAAAGGAAAAGTGGGCGATGTGTTGAAAATGTTGTCCCAGAAAAGTGTGATATAATGAGGACATGTGAAAAAATGACGCGGACAGAGAACTGTGCAATTTTCGTTAAAATCGTGTGCTACAGCATGTGCAGAAGGAGGATGTGTTGATTTTAGCACGGGAAATCCTATCTCCGAGGTCTTGTGTAGCTACATAGCTCCCTTGTTTTTGAGGAGTTGCCTGAGTAATGTCGTTGAGTTTCATGTTCAACTGAAAAAACTATCGCCAACGCATCTATACATTTTGAGCAAAGTGTCATGATCTTTCAATCATGGAAGGCTTCAGATAAGAAGTTTGAAGAAGAAAGATCTGCATCAAAGTGGAAACTCACACATGCTCTAGTTCCCCAAAACAGTGTCTGTCCAGAGTTCTGGTTTTGGGATTTCCCAGAATCCGGACAGAAATCGGATACAGAAAACATCGCAAAATCCACGTATCCACAGAAGTGTAACTACGGTACACGTTTTCAGCCATCGTACGCGCTTTGTTCGAAGCATGCCGTGGAAATTTCCTCCCTGGGGTGCGTTCTAAAAATGTTACCACAATGCCTTGGGAGGGCTAATAGCCTTTCCATGGACAAATCTGTTTCCCATGGCCACGAATTATAACTGTAAATTGGTTCCACGCGGCCGTGGCTACGTTTCCATGGAAACCTTTTCCCACGGGAATGTTCTTGGAACGCACCCCAGGAAATTCTGTGAGTACGGTGACTTTGCGGCGATACGACAACCTCACATCCCGAGACTTTGTCAAGCTGATCATTCTGTGACTACCATAAGTATACTTAGTTACTTAGAGACTATGTTCTCCGGAAGTTCTCCAAAAAAATTCTACATGGGACTCACCACACTGTCGACCTATCTAAACCAATCATTGGAAAGGTCAAACTGTGACCGAACCCTGCCGTTGAGAGAGAATCGCCAAACTAGAAAAAAAACGTCGAACCCGTTCAATTTCTTTGAAAGCACTGTCTTCAGAGACAGAATCTGAGACTTCCAAATAATTGTGAAGTAGACCCACCCTATGAAATACCTGCCAAGTACGAGCTCCCAGTTTCTCTGACTAATGCCCCTTTCAAAGTCGGCCGGCCGACGTCAGCCGATTCGTTATCAAATTTGTTATGTCAAGACAGATTAGATGGATAGGATAGAGTAAATAGATATTCCACCATCCATAACGAGTCGTACGACGTGGGTCGGGCAACTGTGAAAGGGCTTAAGCGAGATATAGGAAGAAGACGTTTTGCCACCTCCTTTTTGACAACCTTTCGAGCCCAACAGTAGCAAGATTAGCGGTGGTTTTTTATCATGAGCTCCATCCCTCCCTTTAATCTTCGCCTCCCTCTTCAATCAGGTCCACTCCTACACATCGGTCGCGAATAACGGAAATTACAAGCCTCGGAAAACTCGTGCACTATGCTTTCGCCGCTCAATTTTTGGCCTTGCGGACGCCGCTCCGCAATCGACGTCGAATTTTTTATTTTTTAATAAACTTTGCTTTTTTGTAACATTTAGGCAGTGGGAAACTCCAGTATAAACAAAAACTATGTAATAGGCAATGACGATGCTGACTATAAAGAGGCAATTATGTACATAATATCTGCACAAAGACTGTCCATAAACTTCTTCTATATCGTATTTGAACCACAAATCTTTGATATTAACTGCAGTTTTTTTTCTGATTCATTGTCTATCTGAACCTGGTATTTCACCAGAATGCTGTTTCTCGGAATTTTAATACATGTACATACATATACGGAATATCTAGTCACGCTCCCTCCTGAAAAGTGTGGATTCCTGTTACGCGCGATGAACCATTCTGAGTCATTTGGTGCACTACCTGATTATAAACCAGCCGAGGACAGCATGATTCTCTTTTTTCATGCACACGTTGACGAAGGCAATTTGAGAGCATTTTTACGAATTACTCATCTATTAACAATTCGCGTAACAAAAATCATGAAAATCTCTACAGAATAGTCGATGTTCGGCGATACTTTCCGAACTTAATTTCTCTGGAACGCATTGAACGAAAAACTCCAAAACTTCTCGTGAATCTCACATATGCTATGAGCACGCCCGCATTCGTTAGCCGAAGATATTGTTTGCCAATGAAACTCTTGAAATTTTTTTTTGCTTCAATGGGGAATAGAGTGCAAAGAAAAACGCAAGTTACACAAAATCTGCTAAGACTCATGCACGATAGGGGCAGCACAAAGACAACATAGATAAAGTTCAGATAAAGTTCGTCTGAAGTAAGGATCGAAACGAACTTTATTGACCTTTTTGCAGTGAGATTTCAGTGAAATGATGATACTAGATTAGAGGGACAAAAAAAAAGAAAAAAAGGTAATACGGTTAGATTTATAATAGAGTTCAACTCATCGTTGTCAGCAGCACGTCAATGACCCTGAGCTGTCAATTAGTAAGGGTTTAAACACAGAATGCATTTGAAGCAGGGATAAGCAGAACGTGCTGCAGAACGCGGAAAGTTCGGGTATATTGGTATGTGAACAGTTGATTAATCATTTCAGCGATTTTCCGCATTATACTCACCGAAGACCGCATTTTCCCGCATTTTTTTGGCGTTTCGCAATCAATTCCCGAGACCGGAGAAAATTCCGTCGAAACCCAATTTCCAAGAATTCATAAACTTATCCCAATCATCCATGGTTGGCAGCACATGCTGCCGACCACGGGGGACTGAACTATGAGTGGTCGGTAGTGTTCAACCTGTCGAATTCGACAGAACTCTGCAAATGGAGAGAGCATCCCGGCTAGACCCCCCCCCACTCCTCACTAAACCGTGATTAGGTGAGATCCTTGTGACAACCGGACCATTACGACGTGCACGGCGGAGAGCCGCTACGTTCAATTTACTGAGGCGCCAAGCGCATCGCAAGTAGCTAGCCGAACTGTTCCCGATGCTCCTCCTTTTCTGAGTATTCGATCGACAAAGCAGAAATTTTCACACAGGCACAATTCAATGGCTTACACGGTGTTATTCAATGACAAAATCTTCAATTCTGGTTCAAATTCCATATTGATAAAAATTAGGAACGTGTTCCTCGACTATGCTGACGCGGTGCACTTTCGCGTATCCGAAGTATCACAGAGTTCTACATTCTTCCATGCAGTAGTCCTTTTTCGACTGTTTCCGCTAGCAGTTTGTGTCTTCCAAGGTCTCTATATATCCTCCAATTCGAAGGGAAATTCACGGCAGTCCATCGAGTACGCGTGCGCGCGTATGCTGTGTATCCTTCTCCCACACACTTCGTCGTCATATGAGTCTCCCCAGGAGCACACTAAACTTGCCTCCGAAGCAGAAGATGCAATTTTTTTCCAACGCACTGCATATACATATGCAGTCTAATAAACACTTCCAATATAATTATTATCCCCAGACACTCTTTTGTAATGAATGGTGTTCATTGAATTTAATGTGAATACACTTATAACCAAAACGGAAGTATTCACTTGCAGAGGGTCGCCCAACAGCTGACGTCGTGTGACGCGTGTGATTCAGACGACTCGTGTATGTTTAGAGTGACATGTTTCAGCCCACATCTTATACCTCAAAGTGACATTTCAAGTCAAGATCAACTAGATGAATGAGTAATGTGAATAACCTAGAAGGCGACACAAACACTTCCGCTTGCACATCTGATGAAAGGATATTTTTCAGTTGATAAGAAAAACTGCCCTTTCCATTCTCATAGAAGTGATTTATTGCTAAGCATAATAATGGGGATGTTTTTGGAATAATTATAGTGAGAGGAAAAAATGGATAAGGAGTCGTAAATCATGGTAACAGACGATTTGTTGCAATAAGATTTAGTGTTTGTGCCGAAGTTACTTGCACATGCCTGCTGGATTAATATGTATATCTATCTTCAGAAAGGAACGTCCAGCTTTTCCCCAATATTTTGAGCTGTGAGGAGAAGGGAGCGTTGCTGCCAATCATGTCTGAATCTCGTCATCGCTAGGCTATGCTTTGCCATGACGAACCGCTACGCTGCCTTCTCCGCCCGGTTCGAAATATCGTGGAAGACTGTATATACTCACCACTGTTAACGTCGGAAAAAAGGGTCAAGTGGACAAAGGTAACAACAAAAGCGTCCATCGATCATAGCCTGCTTAGTAGTAATCCGTTCTGAATTCTGAAAAAAGTCATCGTCTTCTCCGCGACATGGCCTTTCAGAAATGTGTGGAGACATTCAGAAGTTTGAGACTAAAACCTCCTTTCTTTCTGACAGAGATGCCTTTTGATGAGATAAAATGTACTGTTTGAAATTCTGCAGGCCACGGAGACCGGCTTTCTTTCGAAGCGTGCGTCCGCGCTGTGTGTGTTCAGCTATATAGTGAGTGTATGAATGGACCTCAAATTCGCGTCTGGCGCCACAAATAATAACCCTTAGGGCGAAGTGTTGAGCTAGACCTGATTTTGTACTAACTACCGCAATCTACAATAAATCGATTTTGAATTTCGAAATCTTTTTTTTGAAATTCTCAAATCTGCTGAACCCGACAAGGCGCTCCAAATGAGTTTAAAATCTGTTAAATAGATCAGTTTATTCAAATGGCTCACCCACCGTACCCCATGTACCGGAAATCTATTTGAATTTGATCGATTTGCAATGTTCATCCGAATAGTATGCTTCAAATATCGAACAAATTCGATTTCCGTTTATAAGGTTCCAATATCGAACAGTATTCGAGTGGGGCGATTATAGAATTTTCAAATTCGAATGCGTATTCGAATGGCCAATGTTCGAATAATTCAATTCGAAACTAATCGGATGTCTTAAAACCAGTGCTCACGATGAATATCGCACTCTAGTTCGACCCAAAAATGGGATTGTTTGGTCGTGAGGTAACTAATAGTGAAGAAACAGCGAAGAAAAACGACCAGAATAACCTAAAATAACGGTTCCTAACGTTTAGGGCGTGGATCAGGCCGGACGCGGAGTTTCATGGCAATTCGGGGTGGTGGCCATCGTGTATCAACACCCCCGAGGAGGCGGGAGAAACGGGGGAGGAGCGAGGTTCCTGACTGGAAGCAGTACGGGCTAGCCCCGTGTTGCGCCCCATCAGGAACCTCGCTCCTTCCCCGTTTCTAACGCCTCCTCAGGGGTGTCGATACACGATGGCCACCACCCGGCGATTCGCCATCGAGACGTCTGCGGCGCCACAAGCTCGTCCGAACGGGGGCGGACCGGGATAGGTAGGCGCACTGGGATAACTTTCAAAGCCGTTTTTAATGTTTGCTGGCCTGTTTACGTTGCTTTCTTCGATCCTATCTTCTCCAGCATCTGCCAACTTATTGTTTCACACTGGAACCTCGAGAACAAGATTTATCGTAGACACTGCCTTTAAAGGCATCGTCCGCGATGAAACTCGTTCCTGAGTTTTTACTATATAATAAGTGATCTAGTACCCTACACAACAGCCACGTGGAAAGATTCGCAAAAAAGTTCCTGACAACTGCTTTTCTGGACCCCTTTCTTCGTGTTCAGGCCCCATTCAACCAATCGACGCATGAGAGGGAAGAGTTGATCGCCATGAATAGCTGTGTTGACCCGTCATCTCCTGATCAAAACGCGTAAAAGTTTCTTTCAGCTGATTTTCAAGGGAGAAAAGGTTGACCGATATGCGCAGAAAAGGCATTCATGACGTAGTCATATGTATGATATATTTCGTCAAATTCCGCACATTTGTACTATATGAATTGTTGATCAATTACTTTCATTTCTCATTTGGTGAACGGACGTAACAGATGATCGACCCGAAGGCCAACCCCCGAACCCAGAAAGACGTTTTCAACTGGTGAAAACACCATTTCGGTTATATTTTAAGACTGCAGACCTTGTGAACGACTTGGATGATATAATACAAAAACAGGAATTTGGTTTCCAACGTGCACGATGTATTTAAAAACAGCGTTCACAATGATCATCATCGGTGACTTTCCGCAGTGAAATGATGGGCTAGAATGACCCTAGGCTCCCAGTGTCGAAAGAACGGTAGAAAGCGAGCCAGGAGTGAAAAAATAAAGGCTGCGAACAAGCGTTTTGGTGTAGCAGAACCGCCCCGTGCTCCAGATCCGCCTTCTCGATATGAACAAATGAAGACTCAGTTTACAGAAATGATCAAGTCAAGGAAGTGCTGATAAGTGAGCTGATCGCTTGATTGCATTGAATGCTATGGTTCTTCACAGCGGTCAATTCCTCCACGCTCAAAAATCAACGTAAACAAGAGAAGAATTATCATGACTCAAAAACGCGACTTTTGCGTTCTTTCCGGGACAGGTGCTCTCTACACACCGTGGGAGGAGTTGTTCCGCCTTTTGCGGCTCTAATTCCACTCGGGACCACTGCTGTCGCATAGAGTGGCGTGACGTTTTAAACTGCAAAAACAGGACACCTCCTCCCTCGGTGTGTAGACAGCTCCTGTCCCGTTCTTTTCAAGCATGCTTCGCTATATAGGGCACCAGACCTTCTGTAAACCGTGGAGATATTGGAAGTGAAATTTATCGTGAACACTGCCTTTAAATGCAGTGTTTACGATAATTTTCAGTTTTGAGATTATTCGCTACATTGATTATGTGGCACCCGGGTAAAACTAAAATGACGTAGCAATTGAGAAAAACGCACCAGACGTACACGAAATCCTTAAGTATCACCCCGCCTCTTGAGTATCACAGGAAGTCTTCGTTGTGAAAATGAAATGGTTTGTGGACCCGTCCCTTGCAATTCTCTACTCTCCATTGCTTCGTTCTGTCCCTAGGGCCCTAACTAATACTGCTTTGCATAAAATTATTCTTCTATTTTCGAATTACCCGATTTCTCCCTGGTGACAACCACCATGAACATGGTTATCCAACCGGACCACTAATCCATGTTATAGAATAATGTCACTGAAATACGACGTTTGGATGCGTTTCTCGCCGTTTCTTCGTAATTTTGGAAACACTTGGAGGCCAACGCATCGTTTTGAGTGGAAACCTTAGGGACGAAAATCATCAGAAACACCGCCTTTAACTACAATGTTAAAAGTTCGCGTATTTGATGATAGCGCCGTGCTCGACAGCTCCTCCAGTAATGCCGCGCTGTCTGAAGTCTCTCCGAATGATGGTGTTCACCCACGCGGTGTACGTGTCGACCGGCCGCCATGAAAGCAATTTTTGGTGGAGTATTTCTATAGCACGGTTACAGCTGACTGGGATATTATTCGCAATTCGTCTGATAATCCTGCTAATCGATTCACAGGTCCGAAAGATGCTCTCGCGACGGCCGATCTACACGCTAGCGAGCAGCATGGGCGGCCAGTCTCCGTCGGACAGACCTTAGAAGAGCTAGGCGTCTAGACAATGTTGTAAAATGTTTGGAAGAATTTTATCTGGAAGGGTCAAGTACTTACGGATTCTGGCTGGAAAGGAAGAAGAAACGAAGCCCTATGTAAATGATGCTCTCTTTCGATAAAGATGAGAGCGAAGGCCTGTGGGGGAGGGGTGTATATCATCTTCTGTAATTCGAACTTTGCGGAATGTCTGCGATAATTAGCTTCGCGAAGGAATTTTTTCACTTGTAATACAAGAACAGGAATAGTTTCTTTGCCTAAGCTAATTGGCCGGATTTACAAAGGACGCATGAAATAGGAGAAACATTGATCCTAGATTGGAAGATTTTCGTCAATGTCATTTGTTGAGGCTGTCTTGTTCTACATATCCTCTATTTTGGAAAGAAATTCACTGCCGTTGATCGCGTGCGTGTGCGCGCGTATGATGCTTCTCCTACGCCCCCACACTTTCTCGCTGTCACTATCCTCGCTACGCACAGACACGTGAAGGAGCTAACTAAACTTGTCTCCGAAACAGAGGATATGTATGCCTACAGCAAAGCACAAATCATTTTTACTAATTCATCTGGTTATTTGATTCGTAAACTGTCCAATATTCAATTCACTCCCGCAGAGTGAACAAAAGAAGTGAACTCCGAGGCATTTCTTGTGAGCTCTCATTTTATTCTCATCATGGCCGGTATCGAAGCGGTGGGTTTTTGGCAAATACAGCTCATCTACGCAATTGCGTTCAGTCCTCAAAGTGCACGCTGATTGAGAAAGCGTGTTGCGGCGCGGCTTCGAGGATCCTCAGACAAGTATGTCGGATCACCCGGGCGTTTTGCCTTTTTCGCCGCGGCGAAAAAAGGCAGAAACCTCTCGGGAGTATCCAACATAACTGTCTGAGGATCCTCGAAACCGCGCCGCAACACTCTTTCGTAATACGCGTCCACTTTGCGGACTAAACGCGATTGCGTAGATGAACTGTATGTGTGCTAATAATAACGCTCCAACAAAAAAGCGAAATCAAGAGCTTGCTAGAAACGCATCAGAACCTAAAGGCAGGGTCCGGGTAGAATTTCGATTTTAGGATTTTATGCTGATTGGAGCGTATGCTACAAATAGTCCAAAGAACATGTGAAAACCGCGGCAAAAGGTCTCTTTCAGGTTATTCCAGTCATTTTAGTCAACCACTGTTTCGAAACTGTGTCGATCGCCCCTGTTTCAGCCTTCGTCCACGCTTTCTTCATAACCGCCATGTAAACAAAGGTCAATCTGGCCATGATTCTCATGCTATGACTTCGGGCTGTTTTCTTCAAAAAGTAAGGATTGATGGATTATCTAACAGCAACTTTGGTAATCTCGAAAATTGAACCGACCCTGCCTTATATCTCGTCAGCCCAAGTGTTTTCACATGCTTGAGTCCGAACTCACCAGAATTTCGCCAGCACTCGCAATGCACTGTGCACGCAATCGTACCACGCGCTTTTTCTTACTGAATTATTCCCTGAGAAATTTAGTATTGCTTGCATTTTGTCACATCGTGAATGTGGTAGATTTAGGTCTGAACTACGGATAAACTAAAATTTCACGTAAATCTGATGTGAAAATTGCTATGGTATAATTCGGAACGTGGCGAGTTCGCGTGTTAGTAAATCGTCAAAAATGAACATTGTTAGATTACAGAACTGTGCCGTCGTCACATATACCTGCCTTTAACTCGAAAATCTGACACATGAGACCGAAAGAGATTTACATGCAAACAAATTGGCATCCTTCGAGATCAACTAGTATTTCGCTAACAGATTTCCAAACGGATTTCTTTTGGCGTTCCTATTATTTTACAAATCATACTGAGATTAAATCGTTAGCTGGAAGGCTCTGGTCTCTGAAACAGACGTTTTTCCCTTCGGAATCGGTCAAGCCTACTGGCAAACCAGTATAGCACCGCATGAGCTCTTCTATAGACACCGCTAATCGCAGGTCTGGCTGGAACAAAAACCAGGAAAGCGTCGCTTGGGAACAATACATCTGATTGTTGTAAGAAGCTACGCGGCCAAGTCAACAAGGTTGTTTTGGGACCTAAACCATCAAGAGTGAAAGCCTTAAATATGTTTCCGGCTGAAGATGAAGGATTTATAAAATGACTGATTTTTTACAAACAGAAATTTGGAAAATCTTTGAAGCTTTTCAACAATCTTCTCATAGACACGCGATTCTGTCGGATTGTTTCAATGAATTTTATAAACAAATCCAGTAAAACGCTCCAGCTTCTGGTACTGCAAGGTGTGGCAAAAGTTCATGCACTCCCTTGTTTCAGAAAATAGATAAAACAAAAGTACATTCAAGGGCCCTAAACTGCACTAGTCTGGGTTAGGTGAGTCAATATCGAAAGGTTTAAATGGTTACCAGTCCATAAAAACTTGTTCTATAGAATGGTGATGAGCAAAGAACGAAGGGCCTACATTTGTTGGGAAGTGCGTCTTCAGAAATCGCAAGGCGTTTCAATATTCCGCGGAGAACTGTCTTTAGCAATGTTTCTCGCTCTGGAGCAACTGGAACTATGGAGGGCAGGTCACGAAGCGGGTGACCTAGGTTTGCAACAACACCTAAACTGGTGGAACCGGTTCTTCTTGTCAGCCATGAACAGAGCATCGCATCAAAGGCGTAGGAAGCTAGCCACCTCACACGGACCATAGATCTCGAGCAGACAAGGTTGTAGGCCTGGCCGGACATGAAAATAGATGCAACGAATACTGTCCAGCACATTCACAATCGAGGCATTTATCTGGGACTGACTGGTCAATCCGATGAGCGTAGGCCTTTAGATATGTGGAGTGACCGCATCGCAGACCAGCGAGGATGGTTCGGGTACGTCTCGGCAGTCCAGCTTCGATGTCGTCGACTCGTGGGGGCACGCCACCAAAAATTAAGTTGTGCTGAGCATCAGGCAGGTACTCTGCCACAAACCGCGTATGCTCAGCCATCTGGAGTCCTCTGCGCGAGAGCTCGGATGTGGCCCAGCGTTGTTGATCGACGGCAGACAGAGAAGCATTGAGCGGCGTGCGTATGCTTCTTGGGTGGGGGCCGGACGACAGAAGTTGGTGATTTTGATGGGTCGGGCTCTTAACAATACTTATTAGAAATTGCTGAGACTAGAGTAAGCAGTGCTCTTTTACGGAGAGTAGGCCGGTTTCCTGATGAAGATGCGGATTAGGCGTCGACTTGTGACATCCAGTGATAAGCCTGAGGGCAGCATTCTGTGTTCACTGCAATCTGCACCAAGAGGATTCAGAGAGATGTCTGGTCCATATAGGGGCACCATATTCCAAGACCGGCTGCACCATGGCCCTATTTGTCATACGTAGCACTTCCTTTGTGCTGCCCCAGGTAGTTCCAGTCAGAGCGCGAAGAATGTTGTTGCGCGAGTTGGCTGAGGCAGCACGTATATGCGTATTCTCATGAAAACGTACTGAGGGATCCAGGAAGACTCCCAGTAGTCGAGGATGCTTAGACAGTGGCAGCTCGTGGCCATCCCAGATGACCTTGGGATGAAGCCGATGATCGATAGTAGCCGTTGTACATAGTGTGACGCTTGACTTGGAGGCAGAAACAGTCAGCAACTTCGATTTGAGATACACAGCCAAGGTCCGTAAGTAGTTGTTCATGGTGGCAGTGGCTCGGTCAATAACTGAGTCCGTGAAAACGATAGTGATGTCATCGGCGTACAGGCACAGATGAATACCAGTTGGTGGCTCAGGAATATCAGACAGAAACAGCGAAAACAGTCTCGGGGATAACACCCTGCCTTGCGGGACACCGGCTTTCAAAGGGACCGAAGACGACAGATGTCCGTCGAACTTTACACGAATGGACCGGTTTTTGACAAAGCTATTAATCCATCTTTTAGACCAACTGAGCATATCCGATTCCAGTATGGATTTTGATAGAAGCGGGATACTGACGCTATCAAACGCAGCCGTGAGATCAATAACAACGACGAGGCTTCTACCAGCCGGGGTCTTGCGATTAAATCCAGCAATGATGTGCTCGGTGATTGATGTCAGAGCAGTGATGGTGGAATGCTCCTTCTTGATACCATGCTGGTGAGTGTTGTGCTGCAACGCGTCTTGAAGGAGCGGATTGACGACTTTTTCCGCAAGCTTGGCAAGGGGGAAAGGAGGGAGATGGGGCGGTGGGAGGCAGCCTTATCCGATGGCTTGCCTGGTTTGGCGAAGGGAATGACGACAGGTTGTTTCCAGCGCGCCGGAATAACACCAGAACTGAATGACGAATAAATGAGATCAGCGAGCAGTTCATAATAGGGATCAGGAAGATGCTTGAGATGAACAGCAGAAATCCCGTCGGGTCCCTCAGCACGCGAATTTTTCATCGATTTGGTGATCTCGTCAATGGCGGAAGGAGAAATAGCAGGGACATCCAGCCGATTGAGCTTCCTGATTGCTCGCATTGTTCGCCTGTTTTGCATATCACGAGGCAATGAGGCCGATGTAAAAAGTTTGCCGAGCAGACAAGCTGCCTTGTATCCGTGCTCGAATCTTCCAGACGGAAACTCAAGCATGTTGCGATCCGTGCTCATATTTTTGCCAGAAATTCGTTTCAGTGTTGTTCAAGCTTTTCTGGCATCCGCGGCAAAATCAATCGACTCGGTTAGCTCTTTCCGGCGCTGCTGCTTGTGTTGATTTAGCAGCTCGGTGATGTTGTGCGATAGCTGTTGTATCGTAGGATCATTGGGGTCCGATCTTCGCTTGTCGTCTCTCATCGTGATCAGGTCGAGGACTTCACTGGGCACATTTGGGTGAAAGTGGGTGGATGGAAGCGGTTAGGGAAAGGGTACGCCGTGATTCAAAAAAGTCAATGACAAAGATACCTGTTGGGTTAGGAATCTTTGTGCGTTCTGCACAGTAAAATTTTGATTGATAAGCTACAACATCGTCCTTACAAAATGGCAAAATAACACGAACTTCTGAGAGATTGGAGAAGATCATACTGCTGAGATGCAAAACCTTGGCGAAACGCTTTTCTGAGGCACGGCTCCGCGACATCCTTTTCTCTGATCAGTGCTTGTTCACAACAGAACAATTCGTGATCCACCAAGACGGTAGGGTAGTTGCACGAGGAGGAGGTGCATCGCTTGTAGGACTAGGCACCTCCTATCACTGATGGTTTTTGGTGCGATCACCGCTAAAAGCAAAATGCCTTTGATTTTCGTAGAGAAGGGCATCACAGTGTACGGCAGAAAGTACCTGGAAGACATCCTCATTGAAGAAGTACTCCCACGGGCCAAATCTCATTATGGAAATCGAAATCAGACCTATCAGCAGGACTCTGCTTCAGCCCATAAAGCGAAGGTCGTACAGAGTGCGAAGACAACCTACCGGGGTTCATCTCCTCGGAGGAGTGGCCGCCTTATAGTCCAGACCTCGACCCCATGGACCCTTCTGTGTGGTCAGTTCTGAAGTCAAAGGCATGTGCTAAGCGTCACCTGAATTTGGACCCTCTACGTCGGAGTTTAACGAAAGCATTGGACGATATTGATGTCGATTATCTGCGTGCCGCCGTAGACTCGTTCCCGAAGAGACTCTCAGTCTGTTTTCGAGCGAAAGGAGGATATTTGAAATCTAATGAGTTTTTAGTTTCCTAGAGAGTTTTGTGAAATTTTGTGAAGATGGTTAGTCTCTATGCTCAAATCGACCGTTTTTACGAAACACTACCTGAGTGCAAGAACTTTTGTCACACCCTGTAGTTCAATGTTGCTACACCTCGCAAATGACGTCATCTGTACGGCAAAGAAGTTGTCTGGAACTTCAAGTGCACCCAGCAAAGCGAAGTGAAACTAGCAGTGGCTACTTATGGAAATACTAATCATTTTGTAGTGCACGTTTTACAGTGGTCAGCAAAGTGTATGAGATTTACCACAGAAAATTCACGTAAAGTCACGAACCCGCTTAGCTTCCACGCTCCCTCTTCGTGATGCCCTTATCCATGGTCTCTTACGTCGGCCGAGGTCGATCTTTTATAGTTCGCTTTGAGGATAATAACCCACATTCGATTCTGCTGATGGTACGAGTGAAACAGTACGCAACGCGACCGCCCGCGTTTAGTTGGTGTCATCCCTGACATGTGAGGAGGGCTGTAGCTACTCGGATCGCCTTATATGCAGCTAAGAATCTCAGTGGTGAGCGTCTGGTAGCGATTTTCCAACCCTTATAGGTCTTTGATCTGTAAGAAATGGAATGCCGCATGAATTATAGTAATTATGCCAATTAAAAGTCGTGAAGGAAAACGTTGTGCAATTGTTTTGCAACGCACTGCTGCACAAAGAGAGAAAACATAGGAGCAAAACAACTTAATAGAAGCAAAAATGTTACTAGTCCTCTCATGAGGTGCAAAATTATTGAGACACGCAGAAATGCCATGATAAAAGTGAAATTCACGTAAACGAGTGGTATGTTTATGCGACTACATATATCAGATTCTTCCGAAAGTCTTCTATCAGATGTAGATCTGCTGATTTTTCGTTCTCACGAGACGCTGCACTCCTAATATCTTTCGGGTTCAACAGGGGGATAACAGCAGCACCACGTTCTCCGAACATCGGTATGCGCTGCCGAAGTATCCTAAGATTGCAACCTTTCCTCATTCCTAGCGGCATGTTCACCCCATGAAGAGCGGTCGGGACCAGGGATGAGCGGAAATTTTTTCCTGAATTGCGGAAATCGGAAGGACTCTCTAAAATTCGGAAATCGGAATTCGGAAATCGGAACGGCAAAAATCATCGGAAATCGGAATTCGGAAATCGGAAATGGTCAGCGAAATTCTTAACCCTCCCCTGGTGATTGTTCCTGCCAAAACACTTGGGCTTATCCTACTTTATTGATAAGGTGTATGCCCACGCGTACTTTTAGGCTTGTATCGTGACGCTCGGAATCATTGCAGAATCAGTTAGGTCCCACACACTTTTCCAGGCGCCTGCAGCACTTCAAGTCGGTTCAACACAGTCTCTCCGGCGAGCGGTACACTTTTATTAGAGTCCTGCAAACTTTTTTTTTTCCGGCACATGGCGCGCTCCTAGTTGGGTGCAACACACTTTTCTCGGCGCTTCACGTACTCCTAGTTGGGGTGCTACACACTTTCGCCGGCGCTTGGTGCCCTCCAAGTTGTGTCCAACACAGTCTACCCGGCGCTCGACGCACTTCAAATTGAGCGCAACACAGACAGTTCCTCCGGCGCTCGGCGTACTCCCTGTTAGACCCCGCACACCTTTTCCAGCGGTTTGCGCACTCTAAGTGAAGCCCAGCCCACTGTTTTGACGCTTGACGCATTTCCACTCAGAAAATGCTGGGCAAGTTACCTGAGACTTCAACGCAAGCTGCAAGGTGGCCTCACGCAACTTACTTTGAGTTAACAAGTAACTTGAAGCGATGTTACGTGTAATTGTGCGAGATTTTTGATTAATGTAACATTCGCTTATAATAAATACACAACATTGCGAGTAAATCGTACTGCTGGTACATGTTACTTGACATGTACCAGCGACGTGGCAGGCACACTGACAAGCGACGAGGCCAGCATACCGTCACGCGACGGTGACAGTTCGGCGAGCACGACTGGGCCGGCAGCGGTCTGTCAGGCGGGGCCTCCAGCCGGTGTGCGGGGAAAAGTACCTCAAAACTAGTGTAACTGAATGGACGACGCTGCCTGCATCTGAGTCATGCCTCCAGGGTGCGACGTATACCTCCCTAGGGAACGGCACGCCGCGTAGATAAGTTACATGTGCGATAACATACATAATACATTTAGGTTACACGCCAGTGCTTTATGTCACGTGTAACTCAACTCGCACCGTGGAGCATATATCCAATGTCTAAAGTCAAATGTAACTTAAAGTTGTAAAGGCAGGTTGCCGAGAGCATATCTAAAGCCGAGAGCATTAGCATGTAACTCTGTAAGAAATTACTTACCACTGAAGTCCCGCACACTCCCCTCGAGAAACTCACAGCGGGCCTTAAATCTCAAATGAAACCGTTTATGAACTCTTTCAGCAAGCTTTAATATAGAGAACTGATCGTGTTATCAGTACACACCATCACACCATAATAACAACAAACCGAATGGCTTCATTGTTGAAAAAAAACCACCGAATTTCCGTTCATTCTCACAAACACACACAGACACACACACTTAGTTAGGCAAACATATGTAGACAGTAGGATGTTATTGAATAACTTTCCTGTAAATGCACTCAACCTTGGCTTTCTGAAAAGTGAAGACGGGCCTCGAATTCGAATTCAGCGCCCCAGATATCCCTAAGAACTTGGCAAGGAAAAGGGTTCAAAAACCTAAACTCCGATATTTCCGATTTTTTCCGCATTTTTAGGTTTTTTTTCGGAAATCGGAAATCGGAAGGCCAAAAACCATCGGAAATCGGAATTCGGAAATCGGAATTCCGCTCATCCCTGGTCGGGACGCTCAAAGGCAAGGTTCGGTAGCATTTAGGCTTTCCCAAAATTTGGGCAAGATAGGGCGACTTGGGTTAGGTGAACTCCACCTAACAGTTTTGAAAGCTATGAGCTACTCTTGGAGGAAACGAAAAGATTTACGATATTCACAAAATGATCAGCTCGGCAAAATGTCAATATTCCCCTGGCGTGGGAGTGGTCGGCTCGCCGAGTGGGGTCGCCTTACACACGGCATAGAGGTCGTTTATACTCCCGCCGCCGAGCGGCGCGGCGAAGTGCAATCCTATGATATTGATCGTGGTGAGGCATAACCCTATAATATTGATCAATCCGCGTCGCGTGATCAATATTATAGGATTACACCTCACCGCGCCGCTCGGCGACGACAGTGTAAGCGACGCCACATGCGGCGCTGTGGCGCGAAGATTTCCACGACGTGCGGCGAAGAAAGTGCAGACAATGGCTAAACACGTGCACAACGGGCACGCTCTTGTGATGCTAACACTAAAGTTGATTTTCCAATTGGACTGATACAACTCAAAGTACAATACCCGCGCTAAGTTTTGTAAAAAACAAGGAGCATCTGGCAAACTTGGCAAAAGAGCGTTCGACGCATGTCACATTTTTGAATGTACACTTTTTATAATTCTGAAAACACTATCATATCCTCAGATCGAATTGCTACCTAATTATGTGACTTGTGTGCCGAAGTTTCACGCTTTTGCTTTTAAAGGAGATAGTTTTTGCAATCGTTTCTCAAAAACGTCGCGCGCGGCGGAAATTGAGCAGTGATTTTATAAGTAATGAAAGAGCAACCTGTATGCTTTTTTTCATCAATTAGGTGTAGGTGATAGAATCTCAAGGTTAGTGTTGGTTGAATTTTCGAAACCCTTCATTAAACAGCTTCAGAACTACCTGAAAAGTCAGAGTTTCGTTGCGAGAACCCTAGACTCTTAAATGAAGGGTTCCGAAAATTCAACCAACACAGACCCTGAGATTCTCCCACCTGCACCTTATCTATGGAGAAATAATACAAATTGTTCTTCCATTACTTGTACAAATACTACTCAAAGTTTTGCAGAACTTTGCAGAGCGCGACGATTTGGAAAACGATTGCAAAAATTATTACTTTCAAAAGCACAGCGATTTTAGGGATTTTCGGCATACAAGTCACATGAATAGGTAGCATTTTGATCAGTCAATATGATAGTGTTTTCGGAATCCAAAAATGTCTTCATTCACAAAAGTTACCTGCATCGGACACTTTTTTGCCAAATTTGCCAGATGCTCCCCGTTTTTACAAAACTTAGCGCGGGTGTTGTATCTTAGACCCTGTAGTACCTTAGACCAATAGTTTCCCTGTGAGTTGCATGTTGACCGCCGCGGGGGCTATACCTGCTCGACCACTCCCAAATCGGCCACGTCTAGTGAATGAAGTCGTACATCTGGGAGATGCTGTGTTTCCATACATAGTAGAGATAGACACTGGTAATACGGTAAACTTCAGAAAGTCGCGACCGTCAGTGCTATATAATGAGGAGTACATATTTTACACAATTCTTTGTCACAAAATTTTGGTCGAAGAACTATTCTCACAGCAACCCAGACACCAAGTGCAGAGTCAAGGCAGCGCTATCTTCCCGACAATCTGCTGTTCCAAAGATTTCCTTGCGGACATTAGATATGCAATATACTCCAACCTGGGTAGGGGTTGATGCTCTCGTCATTCATCCAGCAGCCTTTCGTGGCCCCTAACGTGGTCGCATTTATAAACGTGAGAATCATCATCTCAACCCCGCATTTCCCGACCAAATATCACGACATCTGGACAGCAGGAAAGACGTATCCAATCAGATTTTCGGGGAGGAAACATATTGCCAGTCATCTAGTAATTCATAGGAGAGCGAGTAGAAGAAGCAATTCCTGAGGAAGCTCCAAATGACCTCGCGGCACTCTATTATATTGCCACTGCTGAAGACTTCCTGAAAACATTTGAGGTCTTTGAGTTGATCCAGATCTGAAATCCGGCAGGAATGGGATCAAGCTTTCGCCTCACTCAAAATAGAAAGGATTCAGGTTTTCTGTGTGCAACTTATCTTAACAATGATTGCCCTGACAGATTTTTGACCCACTAGGGTGTCTATGAAATGTCTACTGTTTGAAAAACATTGAGAAGGTGACAATTTTCTCATGCAAATCGCACCCGAGCACAGATTGAAACCACCTAGGTCACAAAATTGATGGTTGAATGTCGGCCGACAAGAAATCACATGAGACAAATTCTGCTTATGGAGTGTGAGAGGAAATATGAAATTCTTCGAACGCATACTAAATAACTTCACGGACTTGGATAGAGAGGGGAAGTTTGAGTAGCGAAGTTGTAACTTCAAAATACAGTTAAACGCGGCTGAAAACGGAAGAGGCTCAAATTTCCCACTTAGCGGAACGTTCTGCCTGAACTCTATAGGGTCTGCCTACGAATCTGTCCTCGAAATTTTACCCCGCTGGGATGCTTAGAACGAATTAAGTCAAACACTTTGAAAAATCTACAAATAAACTCAGATTCGTGGTCAGCGTCCCAAATAATCCCCCTCAGAGGATTTTAAGTCAAGTTCGGAGCATTTTTCTTGAGCCCCCTAAACCTATATACAAAAACTCAGGTCGGCAGAATTCGTAAATCATAAATTTGAAAAAAAAAACGCCGGAGTTTTCGCAAGATGGGCAGCCGGTTTTCCAGTGATTTATCTCGACCTGTGAGCATAGCTGGCGTGAGAGCATCAAGCTTATAAATGGACAGATCCTCAAACAAAAAAGATTCTAGTGATCTACAGGGTTTTTACGGTCTTACTCCAGCGTCCTCCTACACATGTGATCCTTAAATGCATTCTAGATCTCAACTTTTTTTTCATAGCGCTGTTACTGGGCCAGGGCTTCGCATAGGGTTTGCTGCGGTTCAAAAAAAAAGTTCTTTACAAACACATTCGTAGGCGAACGCAGCAAATTGCTTCGAATCGGCCTCTGTGGCTACTTGAAAGCCCTTCAGTTTTTTCAAGTCCCTGTATTGCAACTCATAAGTGGAAGTTTTTTGGGCTTCTGCTTTGCTAGAGCTTCTGTGCTTCTAGCTTTAAATGTTTCTATCACTAAAATTCAGAGGAACCGCAGTGCAGCTGCTATACACATAAATGTGGTGAGTTCTGGGCTGGATATGCTCACGGAGGGTTCTACCCTTTTTTCGATTAGAGAGAGTTCCATAGAATAGGAATCTGCCATTACGGCTAACCACTGGTGTATTTTAACAGGTTCACGCCAGGTAGAAGATTCTTTCATGTTAACAACACATTACGAAACGGCTGTCCGACTTGAAAACCTTACAAGGTGGGAATTCGACTCTGGGCTCAACACTTGTGCGGTCGGTAAAGTGCTGCGAACGCACAAAAACATGGTCAGAACATCGTGCACTTGTTGAAAAGCCAGTAGTTTTTGTGGTGGCAACTTTCTATTCACTGGAACTTATATCCGACTACCATCCTCTTGTGGCGGAATCTGGAAGGAAACATCTCAAAATACTCACGAAAACCAGATAGGAGTGTGAGCACAGTCCGGACTGTCCGTAGCAGTAGCGTGAGCGCAAACCTGATAAATGAGCCGCAACAAGATTGGCATTGAAGCAAACGTCGGTGACGATGTCGTTTGTGGCCATAATGACTGTCTCAAAATGGCAACGCCCCCATACTGACGAAATTGGCTAGTCGAGTGGCAATTGGTGGAAAACGCCCGAGAAAAGATGAATTCGTCGGTGATTACGACTGGACGTCAACACAACGAAATGAGTCTGTGCTGTGCATGAGCTGAGAGGAATGGAGAGCTGCTCGAAAAACAGTAGTTCCTGCGTCATTGTCTTTTGGTCAAGACAAAAGAAGCCGCCTAAATTAGGGCAGTTTGTGGAGATGAATGGCACTGAATACTGCTGTGCAGCTTGTTAACTGTTTTCCCTCTCACTACGAAGATGGAACGTCTAGAATGCAGGGAGTAAACTGTCATAGTATTAGGAACAAGGATGCAATTAACGATCACATGAAGCACTTCATCCCATATTGCAACGGATAGACTGGGTATGTAGCAGCAAGCAAAACAGGGAAGGAGTGCTCGGAAATCCGGCCGTTCATTACGAATGTAGCTCTAATTGGGAGCACCTTTGAAAGTGCTTCCAAACCTTAGAGCTAGTTCGCATTTGACGTAGTAGATGCCTGACGGAGCGATGCGTATTAGATGCGTGATGGCGCGGTACTGCGACAACCCACTGACTCCGGACCGTGAACTCCGGACCTCGAATGAACGTGGAGTCAAGTTACCGAAAGGTTTTCTCAGCTTGGTCAGGGCATTTATTAGGAGTCAGGCAGTCTTTAGAGCATCAAGAACGAAATTCCAATTTTTTCCAACTTCCTCAGAGAGTTTTTCGGTGTCCTGAGCACGAAGTTGAGGTCTATATGCGAGTCTCGTCGCTATTAAGACCGAGAACTTGAGGTGGGCGGAGAGAGTGAGTGCCGATTCGGGGCGGAGGGACTGGGTGGTCACTGTTTTCTTGCTTATTCTGAAGGGTTGAGATTCCGCGTTCGGCAGGGTTGCTCCATACAGCTGCGGACCGTCATATCAAGTTTTACCCACGAGCTTGGACTGTGCCTTTAAGGTTACAGCCAGTTCCTCAATTTTTCAAACAGTTTGAGCGTTTGGAATTAACCAAAATTCTCTCGGAATGGCACGGTTTATGTACATCCCTATTAGTTTCTTTTGCTGCCTTTTCATATCTGACGTAACGTCGGCATGGATCGTGAAGAGACTTTGCGTTCACTGTTGAAGGTTGGCGCAAACTCGGTGGTATGTGCTATAACATAGGTGCACCGAGTTTGCGCCAACCTCCAGCAGTGAACGCGAAGTCTTTTCACGATCCATGCCGATGTTAAGTCTCAAACTACGAAATTAATTATTGTTATCTTTATTATTAAAAATAAACTAGCTAATTTTTAGGCTAGTCATGGTGATGTGGTGCCTCGAGCGGAATTTTAAAAAAACGCTCAAAAACGAGGTTTCCACGCGGAATATGCTCGGTACTGCACTACATCAAAACTTCAATTTTTCGCTTGACTAAGCATGCCTATTCAACGTCATCAAATTTAAGCAATATAAGGCTCCAATAAACAAAAAGGAAACAGACGTCACATCCGCGAAAAGCTGAGTAAAAAAGCGCAAAGAATCTTTTCTTAGCAACGTCATCAGCGAAGCAGACTTCCGCCATGAGCTTGCAAAGATGTCAAGTGGAACAGCCTGATATTGAACTCGTACACCAGTCCACCAATTTCTCGCCATTTAAAGCACGAAGCCAAAGAAAGATCAAAACGATTGTACCTGGACACCTCTATACAGTCCAACCAGAAAATATTTTTTGAGCTTTCCCCTTTCCTCATGGCTAATCGCGTGCTAATCGTAAGCAGTTTTGATGAAATCGCTGACGACCCTTCCGAGACAGATTTTTTAAGGATCTCCATATAACGAGCAACGTAGAAAATAAGCTACCTTAACGATTAACTATCTTTTTTCATGGAAATTATTTATCGACATATTAGATGAAATTTCTAGGTTTTGCGCCTTTTGAGTATCGCGCCCTAAGACCAAAGAGTTTGCGCAAACTAGGCAATTGTCAAACGGACACATTCGTGGCAAAAAACTACATTTAAGGAAACATACTTTCAGGGGAAACCCATCTCCTCGAGAGAAACCTGTTCACAATTCTTTGAAAACTAGTAAATTTTCCAGGAATTTTAAAATGCTGACTAAGTTAGTTAAGCTTATTCTAATAAGTGGACGTGACGTGATGACTCGGACTAACCGTGCGGCGTTGGTGACACCACCGCCCAGCCGAAATTTGATCGCGCGCGACTATCTACGTTTGCGACTATGTATTAGGTTGATGCAAAAGTTTCCGTACTTTTCACGACTTTGAATAAAAAACATATATTTTGAAAACAAACAAGGCTCACCCAACAAAATAATTTCCATCACATTCAAAGATCCACCGATTGGGCAGATCATAAACTCCTGACTCGTAGAACTCTGACTGTTTCGAGTCAAAGTATTCTTCTTAGGTCATGTTGACTTTGTCATCGTTAGTGAACTGTTTTCCATCCAGGAAGTGCTGCATCGAGCGGAACATATGGTAGTCGGAAGGGGCAAGATCTGGGCTGTATGGAGGGTGAGGAAAAACTTTCCAGCCCACGTCCTGCAGTTTCCGTCGGGTTATCTGAAATACGTGAGACAGAGCACTGTCGTGAAGAAGGCTAACAGTATTCATCCCATGGTGATTAATGCGCATCGCCTCGGCTAAACGTACCAGCTGTGAGCGGTAGACCTCGGCGGTCACTGTGCTGTTATGTGGAAGCAGCTCAGAGTGAATTGATCAACGAATGTCCCACCAAACCCGGACTATCAGCTTCCGCTGGTGCTTTTTCGGATTCGGCGTGATCCGCCTTACTTGCCCAACGTCTGCCCACGTCCTTTTACGCGATATGTTGACGCACAGACACCACTTTTCGTCTCCTGTGACGATGTCTTCGAGCGAAGCAAAAGTGCGCTTTTTAGAGAGCAGTTCAGTGCATGTCTCCGCACGGCGAAGTTTGCCGCTCATGCTCAAAGAGTGTGGGGCCCACAGGTTGAGCTTGGAACCCTTTCCAATTGCAGAAAAGTGACGAACGACAGTTGATTGGGCGCAGCTAAGTTTGCTGCTAATCTCCCGTGTGGTTTAGCTCGGATCGCCTTCCACCTGCTCGCGCATTTCGACGTTGTTTAGTTTTAGTGGCCTTCCTGATCGCTCTTTGTCTTCCACCTCGTACTGCCCAACCCTGAAGTTGCTGAACCAATCGTATACTGCAGTTTTGTAAGCAACACCCTCGCCGAACTACTGCACCATGCGGCGATAGGAATCCATAGGTTTCATCCCGGATTGGTAGTCGTAAAGAAGGCAGGTGCGAATATGGTCGCATTACAGCGTTGGAAAACTTGACATGCCCACGATTGTTCCGAAGGAGTAGACAAGCCTGTCGATTTAAAAATAAGCACTGATATGCTCTACGTATATACAGTGCGTCGCATAAGTATACGCACACCCTTAAATTTCATAGTTGGGCAATTCGAACGAAGTTTCAAGCATCGGCACCGGTCTCCATGTTTTTCGCTATGCCGAAAACGGTAGGTCACATTGTAGGAAGGCAAATCGTACAGTTTTTCCTTTTTCACATGCAGAAATTCATTTTTTAGCCGTCGCATAAGTATACGAACACTTCAGAGAAACGAAATTTTTGCACAAGACACATACGAAAAAATCCTGTTTCAAGCGGGATAGTAAAGAATGTAGTTGTATGCGTAAATTATCATCATGCCACGCGGTTCGCATCTCTCTTTCGAAGAACAGGCCCAGGCCCGGGCTCTCTACGCCGCCGGTCATGGAGTCCGATAAATCTCTCGGCGAATTGTACGTTCACCAAGCTGCGTCTCTTCGCTTCTACGGAATCCGGACTCTTACGGAATGCGTGTTCGCTCTGAGAGGCCTCGGAAGTTCACTGGACACGACGAACGACGCATCGCCAGAAGAGTCTCCACCACAATGGCGTCTACCGCGACCGTCCGCTCCGAAGTCTCGCTGAATGTGTCAAGGGATACCATCCTCCGTTCGATCCATCGCAACGAAAACATCGATAGAGCCGTAATGAAAAAGGCTCCGCGCTTGGAAGAACGCCACAAGTCGGCCAGGCTCTAGTTCGCCCGTTCAAACTTGGGTACTAATTGGAGGAAGGTGAGCTGAATCGCGTGCTATCCAACTTCATGGAAAATTTTTGAATCCGTTGCTTCAGGTTGTCTTCTCGGACGAGTAAAAGTTTAATTTGGATGGTCCGGATGGTTCGAGGCACTACTGGCGGGATCTTCGGAAGGAGCCGGCTTTCTTCAGCCGCAGGAACTTTGGCGGAGGAAACGTGATGGTTTGGACAGCCTTCACAGCAACTGGGAAGGTCGGAATCGCATTCGTACCGAATCGTATGGATTCACTTGAGTACCAGAAAGTGATGGCTTCGCATCTTCTTCCGTATTTTGTCGCCGGAGACGTCAGGGCTTCCGTTATGTCCATGATGATGCCACTATACACGTCAGCCGATCTACTCTGGAGTGACTCCGGTTCAACAACGTAGATACTCTGCCTTGGCCAGCGATCAGCCCGGATCTGAATCCTATCGAAAACCTTTGGGGAATCATTGTCCGCAAGATCTACAAGGACGGGAGGCAATGCGGAACTGTGTAGTCACTCAACGAGGCCATCGTGGACGCATGGAACGAAATTGACCAAGGGACCCTCCAGAACCTCAGTGATAGCATGACAGATAGACTGTTTGAACTTATTTCGCGTAATGGTGGTGTAACATCATACTGAAGACTTTCCATATGTATTGTTTGAAATTATTCGATAAATTTATGAATTTCCCAAGTGTTCGTATACTTATGCGACGGCTAAAAAATGAATTTCTGTATGTAAAAAAGGAAAAAGTGTACGATTTGCCTTCCTACAATGTGACCTACCGTTTTCAGCATAGCGGAAAACATAGAAACCGGTGCCGATGCTTGAAACGTCGTTCGAATGGTCCAACCATGAAATTTCAGGGTGTTCGTATACCTGTGCGACGCACTGTATAAAGAATGAAAGCGGGAAATTTTTCTTATTTTGAAGATAGCTCAAAAACTCTCGAAATGCTCTAAAACTCTGGAAACTTCTGCATCAACCTAATACACTCACTAGACCAAATTCTACAAGGAGACTATACATGCTTCATGAAAAAACTGTCAATCAACGCACGTGCATCAAACCCTGCAACAAGCCGAAATAGTGAGCATTACAATGGGGACAATAAGCATGTAAAGCATAGCTCGCTCGGATGAGTCCGAGCCGAACAAACAGCGGGGCGGTCGGTCATGGACAACATTCTTAAAATGTTGTTAAAGGCACAGCAGACCCAAGAAACCATTTTACGGAATTCATGGTTATCTTGAAGAGAGTCGCATTCTGTCAGGCAAACCATCGCTCCGAGCGGGACCGGCTCCTCCCAATTATGACGTCATCGCCCTGACAGCGGCCGAGGGGACAACTGGCACCGCGGTCCCTGTCCGGGGCCAGTTCGCCCCTCGGCCGCTGTCCGGTCGCTCTCGGGGCAAAAGCAATGCGAGTAGTGTTAGCCAGACCGTCATTTGGTACACTGCAATCACGGACCCAGCATGGAATTCCACTGCCAATTGCAGTAATTACGTTTTCCAAAGTCTCATCGATCAACCGTACTTACCCTCTGTGATCGAATCTCCGCGTTGCAGAGTGTGTGCGGAGTTAGTGGTGCGTGGAGCACTGTGGAAAGGTAGAGAGCGTCTCATGGGAAACTTGCATCGCGTCATGGGAAACGAGTAGCCATCAACGCGAAGTGTGTGCCGCGTCATTGAAAATGGCGCACGACTCGTGAGAAGCGTGCTACAAGTTATTGAAAATGAGACGCGCTTTACGAGAAGCGTACGCCGCGACATGGAAAGTGGGTCACGCATTATTAAAAGTGTGCTCCGTATCATGTAATATCAGTCGCGCACCATGAGAAGCGTGCTTCGCGTTAGGGAAAATGAGTCGCGCACCATGAGGAGGGTGCTCCGCGTCATGTAAAATGAGTTGCGCACCATGATAAGCGTGAGCCGCGTCATGGAAAATGAGTCGCGCACTATAAGAAGCGTGCTCCGCGTCACGGGAAATAAGTCGCGCACTATGAGAAGCGTACGCCGCGTAATGGAAAACGAGTCGCGCACCATGATAAGCGTGCTCCGCGTCATGGAAATTGAGTCGCGCACCATGAAAAGCGTGAACCGCATCATGGAAAATGAGTCGCGCACCATAAGAAGCGTGCTCCGTGTCATAGAAAATGAGTAACGCCTCACGAGAAGCGTACGCCGCGTAATGTGAATTGAGTCGCAACCTACGAGAAGCGTACGCCGCGCCATGTAAATTGAGTCGCGCACCATGAGATGCGTGAGCATGGAAAAATCAGTGCCGCTTCATAGGCAGCGTGATGGGCATGCGGAGATAAAGAAGTGGCCTGTGTTGGGGCTGAGGGGTTCGGGCTCGTAGTGGGCGCTTATATCTCATTTATTTGGAGAAATTCACATCTCGCACTTGGCACGTGTTACTCAGAAGGGGTCCACTACACAATTACGTCTCGAAAACCATGTGCAAGAGTATACTGTGCCTTTTAAGCAGCGTTTGCTTAAAATTTTGCTTTTTAGTAGAAACGCAAGCTTCGGTCCTCCAAGAAAAGCAGGAAGAAGGAACAACGAAAAGCGGTCACGAAGTGGGTGAAAATCGCGTGGATCTACCAATCAATGGGATCAGCCTTTATACACCGTTGAAGTGTTGTCCGCCGAAAGGATCACTCACCGAAACGTTACATACTCCTTGGTTCAGGAGATCCGAAGATTAAAACATGCGCGCAATGTTTACTTCTCGAATTCAAAGAGCGTTCAGGTAAGGAAATAGAGTGAAGTCCCTTATCGAAGAAGTTTGAAGCTCACAACCACTTTGAAGTTTCAAACTTTGCTGCACCTGAAATACAAAACAAGTGCTTCTTGGGTGCTAAAGAGTGGTTTCGAAACAATCTTGTCCACTGAAGTTGACAATTTCCTGGAGCCCCTGCTACTATCCTTGACTTCCAGGGTTTACCTAAGCAAAAAAATCAAGTAGGATAACGCTTTACTCCTAGGCATTGCCTTCGAGGCAGTAGCGCTTAAAGGCAGTGTTCACGATGAAAATAGTTTTTGTTTTTCCGCCTATCTTGGAAACGGCCCCGTGCTGATTCCAATGGTTTCTCTGAAACCATACAAGACCTTCTGTGAACGCAGGTATGGTCCCTCAAAGACTGAGCTATGGAAACGTGGTGGACGAGTTGTCCGAGGCTTGTAACTTCCGTCTTTTGCAGCCGATCTATGCGAGCTGACCTGAGCAAAGAGAGAAGCTGAGAATGAAGGGAAGAACGGGGCTCATGATTGGAAATCATCGCTCATCTCACGATCTCGAGCATTCATTTGTTCACGTCGGTGGGCGTGTGATGCGCTTTTGGGGTTTTCAAGGCGCTCGAAGTTGCAACTTCGGGCTCTTTTGGGGCTCTTCCTGGCTCGTTTTCATGCGTTTTTTCGACGTTAACGTTACAGAGTGTCCCTCCACTACCCAATCCTAGTGGAATTTCGAAAACTTTTTTCTTCGTGAACACTGCCTTTAAATTTGGTCTGCTAATGGAAAGGTGACAGAAGAACGGGTGCGGGACGATTAGAAGTTGAGATTTAGCCATGATGTTTTACGCTTTTGGTTCTAGATGTTATTTCTGCAGTATCTGACCATGAGACTTTTAACTCGTCAGTTTTGCTTGAAAATGCTTTTGATGACGAATAGAAGAAATAGTTTTCTCTGTATCTTTACTCCGATTTCGGCCTAAACGTCCACCACCCTCGATCTAGCCGATTCATGTATGGCATAAAATGTTTTTGGGCTGTAGAGCAGACTAATGTAATTTCTTCAGCGAAAAAGGCGTAGACTCGTAAGAAGAACAAAGAGAATAGCCGGCAAGATTACTGACAACTGGCAACGAGACAGGCACCAAAAACTACTCTGATGCTACAAAGTTACCTATAAAATGTGTGCATTCCGAAGAAAGAAGTTTAGTCAATAACCGCTGCTAATCCTGTCACAAAACCAAATGCACAATTCGATTGACTTAGTAGACTTCAGTGGATAGAAATACCGATGTTTCTCCTGTACTGAAGATCATAATATATCGCAGTCCTATGAAAATGCTGTCTCTTCGGAGCAATTTTTCGAAAAAAAAATTGAACATGATATATGCCTTATTCAAGAAGAATTTATCGGAGGGTGTACTATCCCGGGTCTCTCGTCAGATCCCTGAAATCCGAAATGTATAACCTGAAAAGGCCTATTTCCTGCTATCAGCAGATCAACTCAGTTCTTCACAAAGGGCCGATTGAAAAATGCTCGCATATTGCTCTTCGACAAAACTTTAGGAAGGCTTTCCGGAAAAAACAGCTAGTTTCCCTAGGAATACTTCGAGAGATTAAGAAAGTTTTATAGTCTAGTGGATACGCTTTTCAACCTTTCTACGGAGCTCTACTTTCCAAGAGCAGCTGTGTTCTGCAGTAAAATAACTGCTAACGTCTCAAAGATGCCTAAACGCTGAAATTAACGAGTCTGTGGTCTTCTCAGAAGACGTCTCAGTCTGCTCCTAATGGCTATTGTTGTCTACGAAGGTAAAGGGAGGTTAGTAGCAATAGGATGCTGAATTGGCCTACTTAAACGATAGGTGGTCAGAAAAGAGCAGCAGAGAAGAGAAAAAGAAAGCATTCAAAATGATGTGCATGGCCCCCTGGAACAGGCATTTGAATTTGAACGAATATCATTCTGTGCCTAAAAACCAAAGAACCTACACTGCACCCTCGGTCAGCACCTCAAATAATCCATTTGTGCCATTTAGGAAAAAACTTTGGGGTCTGTTAAAGGCACAGCCCAAGCTCAGCGGCGAAATCTAAGATTCCCACATAATTGTCAAGTAGATCCATCCCGCATAACACCTGCCAAGTGGAAGCTCTCGAGCTCTCCGAACAAGCGAGTTATATGTAAGAGGAAGCCACACTGGGGCGCCCACACCAGGAAACCACTCTGGCACGTCCCTTCTACAATGTTTCGAGCTCAACAGTGACGAGATGAGCGGTGGTTTCCGATTAATAACCCCGTTCTTCCCTTCATTTTCAGCCTCTCTCTTTGTTCAGGTCGGCTCACATACATCGGTTGCAAGTGACCAAAGTTATAAGCCTTGGACAACTCGTCCAACATGCATCAACAGCTCAATTTTAAGGGGCCATAACTCCGTTACTACGATGCCGGAGACATCATGAGAATCAGCGTGGGACCGTTCTCAAGATAGGTAGAAAAACAGAAGAACGATTCTGAGGTTGGACTGTGCGTTTAAAGACCCAGTCCAACCTTAGAATCGTTTCTCTGTTGTTCTGCCCATCTTGAAAATGGTCCCACGCTGATTCTAATGATGTCTCTGAAATCGTGCAATCGTACAAGACCTTCTGGGAACGGAGTTATGGCTTCTCGAAAATTGAGCTATGGAAGCATGGTGGACGAGTTGTCCGAGGCTTGTAACTTCCTTCATTTGCAACCGTTGTATGCGAGCCGACCTGAACAAAGAGAGAAGTTGAGAACGAAGGAAAGAACGGGGCTATTGATCGAAAACCGTCGCTCATCTCGCACTGCTGAGCTCGAAAGATCGTAAAAGGGGCGCGCCTAAGTGGCTTTCGGATGTGGGCGCCCCATGGTGGCTTCCTCCTATATCTCGCTCATTCGGAGGAATTGAGAGCTCGCACTTGGCAGGTGCAATATGGGGTGGGTCTGCTTTTCAACCATGTGGAAATATCAAATTTTCCCCGTCCCTGAGCTTGGACTGTGCCTTTAAGTAGATCAGGCAACAGGACTCGAACTTTCGATCTTCACCCATCCACATGTTTCGCAGTCCTCGGCATTGTCTACTAAGCAATCTGTGACCAGTGTCATTCCGATGAATCAGTCCCATAACAGCGAGCTGGACGTACCCTCTACATCCCCGCAACTCGCACTTAGTTCGGCTGCAGTTTGAACTGTGATCCGCGTGTGCGTTGCGGCCCGAAGAACAGTTCGTGCTGTGGGTGGCCGTCTGTGAGATGCCAGCCAGGTGGCCATCAATCGATGCAACTCGAATTTTCGCCGTCCCAATCATCTGTCTTACCTCGGTGGCGAGCATTTTCGGTGCTCTCATCATTTCGCTCTCGACTAATCTTCAGAGTTCAATATTTTCTGCTGCTCTATTCGATCTCTGCTCACAGATAGAGTAAGTTATAAACTATTTTCGTTGCTCTCGGAGTATTTAATCATTTTTTATTCATATTTATTCGTTTGTTCACATGTTTCTCGGTAATTGATTCATGGATTCCTTCATTATCAATTCATTTACTATTTTACCTTTTGAGAAATCAATGTTTTTTTTATTTCTGGCTATTTTATTTGATCATTTGTACTTATTCATTCGCATTTGTTCATTCATTTATGTGCTGTCTCTGCCCTTTGATTAAAATAATTTTATCACTTAGTTTGTTGTTATCTTTCTCATTAACTAAAAACATCTCTTATATTCCAAATATTCTGATAGTTATATTCCGAAGATTTCATAGAGGTCCACTTATATCGATTTTATTGCCTCGGTGTTTCAATAATTATGCTACTGACCGGAAAGCGACAGGTAATAAATAATCTACATGTAGTGTTTGATAATTTTGGATAGGAAGGCTTGTTCTTTTCAAACTGATTTTTGGTATTCTTTTTTACATCCTCTACCTTGACTGCGGAACGATTCCAACAAATTCAGCGCCACTCTCGTAGGCATTGCAGGGAAATAGCTTTTCAGGTAATCGAGAAAACCACTGCTAAATTCGGAAACGTGGGCGAAAACGGAATGTTATGCGTTGATGATACACAAAGAAAAATCAAATGCAAGAACAGGAAATGTAATGACGTCAATTTCGATAACAGCGTTCTAAAACGCGAACTGGCCCCAACAAATTGCTCACAAGTTAAGGTGGAGAATATAGAAAAGAATTGCCCAAATTATTCGAGTGAAAACAATCAACCCTAAAATCAAAATTATTCATCACTACTTGTTGATCATTTAAAATAATTTCCCGCTTTCCAGTCAATAGCGTAACTATTGGAACGCCAAAACAATACATTGAAAAAAGGTCCTTTATGTAATTTTCGAACAATATCTGTGAAAGTATTTTTTGAATATATGAGTTGCTGATTAGTAATAACTGGATGAAGTAGCAACAAACGAAATAATCAAATGAATACACTCAAATATCTAAGTAAATAAATCAAATAATGAGCGAATGGACAATCTATAGATTCAAAACGTTAAATAACTGTGTAGGGAAACGAAAATTTTAGTCCCTAAGTAGATAAAAGGTTAATGAGTGACGAACGAATGAAGACATAAATAAATTATCGATTAAACAAATAAATATGAATAAAAAATGATTAAATACTCCTAATGCAACGAAAATAGTTCAAAACTCACACCAACTGTGAGCAGAGATTGGATAGAGCAGCGGAAAATATCGAACTCGGAAGATTAGTTGAGAAGAAAATGATGAGAGCACCGAAAATGCTCGCCACCGAGGTAAAACAGATGATTGGGACGGCGAAAATTCGTGTTGCATCGACTGATGACCACCTGGCTGGCATCTCACAAACGGCCACCCACAGCACGAACTGTTCTTCGAGCCGCAACGCACACGCGGATCGCAGTTCAAACTGCAGCCGAACTAAGTGCGAGCTGTGGGGAAGTAGAGGGTATACTCTGAGAGTTGACCAAGAAATAGCTGCGAAATAGCAGAGAAATAGTGCACCAGGAGTCGCTGCGGAGCCTGGTGGGTTATTTCTAGACAATTTCCCGGCTATATCTCGGCCAAAACTCACAGAGTATTGAGGTCTCTCGTCTGTTAATATTTGACCCGAAAATAATGGTATTCTGACCCAGACTTGTCCATCGATAACCAGCAAAAGTCTTATTGATTGGGGGAACAATAAAAGCGCAAATCTGCATCCGAGAAGGACAACAGGACCACGCAAATTTCCTTGTGCTCATGATTGCGTGGGTAGCACAGCAGTGCTAGACAGAGGATGAATATCGCCGAATTTCGACGGAGGAAACGAGATTTCACGATACCCAGCTGTCAACACTCAATGAGGAGGCGCTCAGTGTCTCAAATTTGAGAATACGTATCTGTGCCCTTCAGGGATCTATTTAGATGGAACATGCACTAGTTCTATTGAATATTAGGTAACTCAAAGTTGGTTTCAACAGTGGGGGGGGGTCGAAAAAAATTTTTGCACCCACGTCAAAATTAAGTTCGAACAAGGGTCAAAGCTAAATGTTCACCCTTCACTGGTTCCGCTCGAGTTCAGGGACCTCGATTGCGGTGCGGGTTTCCGGGCATCTCGTCCCCGCCAGGGATGAGCGGTAATCCGATTTCCGATGGTTTTTGGCTTTTCAATTTGCGAAAAAAGCCTAAAAATGCGGAAAAATTCGGGAATATCGGAGTTTAGTATTTTGAATCCTTTTCGTTGCTAAATTCTTAGAGATATCTGGGGCGCTGAATTCGAATTCGAGGTCCGTCTTGACTTTTCAGAAAGCTAAGGTTGAGTTACAGGAAAATTTTTATTTATTTTTTCTATTTTTTGAATACGCTGCTTAAGGCTTACGTAATATAAAAATATGGATAACTAGAACAGGAGTGGGAGGCATGGAAAGCGAGTATTGGTATTTCCTGAAAGTTTAGGTTCCTGGCAAAAGTAAAGATTTGGCATGGCCATTTTCTCGAAAAATTATAATAATACTCAGTTAAAAGGGGAAGGTAAAGAAACATGAAAAAGGTTTTGAAATATTCCTGAGAACGATTTGGCGTAGAATAATTTGATTCAGGGAAATGTAGTGAAATAGTTGAAAGTATGACTTGGCAGTCGAGTTTGAACCAACTATTGACAAAAGTTGTGCAAAACGAGAGATCGCATTGTATGAGCTTATCCGTAGAACATTTCAAAGCAAAATCACTCGTGATATGGATCAAACAGTTGACTTTACTTCACTTAATACGTGAAGACCGCGGCATTCCAGCTCACAAACGAGCTTTTACTGCTTGCCTTATCACGCGTGATTTTGCTTTGATATGTTCTACGGATAAGCTCATACAATGCGATCTCTCGCTTTGCACAACTTTTGTCAATAGTTGGTTCAAACTCGACTGCCAAGTCATACTTTCAACTATTTCACTACATTTCCCTAAATCAAATTATTCTACGCCAAATCGTTCTCAGGAATATTTCAAAACCTTTTCCATGTTTCTTTACCTTCCCCTTTAAACTAAGTATATTCATAATTTTGCGAAAAAATGGCCATGCCAAATCTTTACTTTTGCCAGGCACCTAATTTTTCAGGGATTTCATTTATTTTTCCTAAAGGTTTCCTTTCTAACATGATTTATGTCTGGTGGTGTTAATTCAAAGTAAACCCACTGATGCCCTGCCCCCCCCCCTTCTATGACGTCCTGCGCACTCCAACTGATGGCCTGCACACTTTTTATGACGTCCTGCACACTTTCTGTGACATCCTGCACACTCCCACTGATGTCCTGCACACTTTCTACGGCGTCCGGCGCACACCCGTTTGGGTCAGAAGCACGCTTCTGCCGATCATTTTTCCGCAGGGCTATCGTAACCCTCCTTTGAAAAATTTTCAAGTGTCGGCTTGGATATGAGCGTATCGTAGTAGCCAACAATCACATTTGCACAATTTCGACCTCCTCAGACGCTTCCCAGTGGCTTCTCGAAGAGAGCGGTGTGTGAATGTATGCATACCGCTACTCCGCCCTTTTATATCCCGCATGTTATGAGCGTGTGTTATCGTTCGTTATCATGTTTTGTTCAAGAATGGTAACGGTAGCCCTGCGGAAAAAATTATCGGCATGGGTGTGCTTGTATTTAGGTCCCACACACTTTCTACGGCGTACTGCTCACGCCCATTTGGGTCCCGCACACTTTCTGCAGCGTCCGGTGCACTTCCACTTGGGTACCGCACATTTTATACGGGGCCCGGCGCAGATCCACTTGGATCCCACACACTTTCTACGGCGTCCGGCGCACTCTCATTTGGATCCAACACACATTCTACGGCGTCCAACGCACTGTTATTAGGAACCCACACACTTTCCACGGCGTCCTGCGCACTCTCATTTGGGTCCCACCCACTTTCTACGGCGTACTGCGCACACCCATTTGGGTCCCGCACACTTTCCGCGGCGTCCCCCCACTCTTTTTCGGGTCCCACACACTTTCTGCAGCGTCCGGTGCACTTCCACGTAGCTACCGCACATTTTATACGGGGCCCGGCGCAGATCCACTTGGATACCACACACTTTCTACGGCGTCCAACGCACTGTTATTTGTAACCCACACACTTTTCACGGCGGCCTGCGCACTCTCATTTGGGTCCCACACACTTTCTACGGCGTACTGCGCATACCCATTTGGGTCCCGCACACTTTCTGCAGCGTCCGGTGCACTTCCATGGGTACCACAAATTTTATACGGGGACCGGCGCAGATCCACTTGGATCCCACAAACTTTCTACGGCGTCCGGCGCACTCTAATTCGGATCCCACACACTTTCTACGGCGTCCAACGCACTGTTATTAGGAACCCACACACTTTCCACGGCATCCTGCGCACTCTCATTTGGGTCCCACCCACTTTCTACGGCGTACTGCCCACACCCATTTGGGTCCCGCACACTTTCCGCGGCGTCCCCACTCTTTCGGGTCCCACACACTTTCTGCAGCGTCCGGTGCACTTCCACGTAGGTACCGCACATTTTATACGGGGCCCGGCGCAGATCCACTTGGATCCCACACACTTTCTACGGCGTCCGGCGCACTCTCATTCGGATCCCACACATTTTCTACGGCGGCCTGCGCACTCTCATTTGGGTCCCACACACTTTCTACGGCGTACTGCGCATACCCATTTGGGTCCCGCACACTTTCCACGGCGTCCCCCTACTCTTTTTTCGGGTCCCACACACTTTCTGCAGCGTCCGGCGCACTTCCACTTAGAAACCGCACATTTTATACGGGGCCCGGCGCAGATCCACTTGGATCCCACACACTTTCTACGGCGTCCGGCGCACTCTCATTCGGATCCCACACATTTTCTACGGCGTCCAATGCACTGTTATTTGGAACCCACACACTTTCCACGGCGTCCTGCGCACTCTCATTTGGATCCCACACGCTTTCTACGGCGTACTGCGCACACCCATTTGGGTCCCGCACACTTTCCACGGCGTCCCCCCACTCTTTTTCGGGTCCCACACACTTTCTGCAGCGTCCGGTGCACTTCCACTTGGGTACCGCACATTTTATACGGGGCCCGGCGCAGATCCACTTGGATCCCACACACTTTCTACGGCGTCCGGCGCACTCTCATTCGGATCCCACACACTTTCTACGGCGTCCAATGCACTGTTATTTGGAACCCACACACTTTCCACGGCGTCCTGCGCACTCTCATTTGGATCCCACACGCTTTCTACGGCGTACTGCGCACACCCATTTGGGTCCCGCACACTTTCCACGGCGTCCCCCCACTCTTTGTCGGGTCCCACACACTTTCTGCAGCGTCCGGTGCACTTCCACTTGGGTACCTCACATTTTATACGGGGCCCGGCGCAGATCCACTTGGATCCCACACACTTTCTACGGCGTCCGGCGCACTCTCATTCGGATCCCACACATTTTCTACGGCGTCCAATGCACTGTTATTTGGAACCCACACACTTTCCACGGCGTCCTGCGCACTCTCATTTGGATCCCACACGCTTTCTACGGCGTACTGCGCACACCCATTTGGGTCCCGCACACTTTCCACGGCGTCCCCCCACTCTTTTTCGGGTCCCACACACTTTCTGCAGCGTCCGGTGCACTTCCACTTGGGTACCGCACATTTTATACGGGGCCCGGCGCAGATCCACTTGGATCCCACACACTTTCTACGGCGTCCGGCGCACTCTCATTTGGATCCAACACACATTCTACGGCGTCCAACGCACTGTTATTAGGAACCCACACACTTTCCACGGCGTCCTGCGCACTCTCATTTGGGTCCCACCCACTTTCTACGGCGTACTGCGCACACCCATTTGGGTCCCGCACACTTTCCACGGCGTCCCCCCACTCTTTTCGGGTCCTACACACTTTCTGCAGCGTCCGGTGCACTTCCACTTGGGTACCGCACATTTTATACGGGGCCCGGCGCAGATCCACTTGGATCCCACACACTTTCTACCGCGTCCGGCGCACTCTCATTTGGATCCAACACACATTCTACGGCGTCCAACGCACTGTTATTAGGAACCCACACACTTTCCACGGCGTCCTGCGCACTCTCATTTGGGTCCCACCCACTTTCTACGGCGTACTGCGCACACCCATTTGGGTCCCGCACACTTTCCGCGGCGTCCCCCCACTCTTTTTCGGGTCCCACACACTTTCTGCAGCGACCGGTGCACTTGCACTTAGGTACCGCACATTTTATACGGGGCCCGGCGCAGATCCACTTGGATCCCACACACTTTCTACGGCGTCCAACGCACTGTTATTTGGAACCCACACACTTTCCACGGCGTCCTGCGCACTCTCATTTAGGTCCCACACACTTTCTACGGCGTACTGCGCACACCCATTTGGTTCCCGCACACTTTCCACGGCGTCCCCCCACTCTTTGTCGGGTCCCACACACTTTCTGCAGCGTCCGGTGCACTTCCACTTGGGTACCACACATTTTATACGCGGCCCGGCGCAGATCCACTTGGATCCCTCACACTTTCTACGGCGTCCGGCGCACTCTAATTTGGGTCCCACACACTTTCTACGGCGTCCGGCGCACTGTTATTTGGATCCCACACACTTTCTACGGCGTGCTGAGCACTCTCATTTAGGTCCCACACACTTTCTACGGCGTACTGCGCACACCCATTTGGGTCCCGCACACTTTCCACGGCGTCCCCACTCTTTTTCGGGTCCCACACACTTTCTGCAGCGTCCGGTGCACTTCCACTTGGGTACCACACATTTTATACGGGGCCCGGCGCAGATCCACTTGGATCCCACACACTTTCTACGGCGTCCGGCGCACTCTAATTTGGGTCCCACACACTTTCTACGGCGTCCAATGCACTGTTATTTGGAACCCACACACTTTCCACGGCGTCCTGCGCACTCTCATTTGGATCCCACACGCTTTCTACGGCGTACTGCGCACACCCATTTGGGTCCCGCACACTTTCCACGGCGTCCCCCCACTCTTTTTCGGGTCCTACACACTTTCTGCAGCGTCCGGTGCACTTCCACTTGGGTACCGCACACTTTATACGGGGCCCGGCGCAGATCCACTTGGATCCCACACACTTTCTACCGCGTCCGGCGCACTCTCATTTGGATCCAACACACATTCTACGGCGTCCAACGCACTGTTATTAGGAACCCACACACTTTCCACGGCGTCCTGCGCACTCTCATTTGGGTCCCACCCACTTTCTACGGCGTACTGCGCACACCCATTTGGGTCCCGCACACTTTCCGCGGCGTCCCCCCACTCTTTTTCGGGTCCCACACTTTCTGCAGCGACCGGTGCACTTGCATAGGTACCGCACATTTTCTACGGGGCCCGGCGCAGATCCACTTGGATCCCATACACTTTCTACGGCGTCCAACGCACTGTTATTTGGAACCCACACACTTTCCATGGCGTCCTGCGCACTCTCATTTAGGTCCCACACACTTTCTACGGCGTACTGCGCACACCCATTTGGGTCCCGCACACTTTCCACGGCGTCCCCCCACTCCTTTTCGGGTCCCACACACTTATATGCAGCGTCCGGTGCACTTCCACTTGGGTACCGCACATTTTATACGGGGCCCGGCGCAGATCCACTTGGATCCCACACACTTTCTACCGCGTCCGGCGCACTCTCATTTGGATCCAACACACATTCTACGGCGTCCAACGCACTGTTATTAGGAACCCACACACTTTCCACGGCGTCCTGCGCACTCTCATTTGGGTCCCACCCACTTTCTACGGCGTACTGCGCACACCCATTTGGGTCCCGCACACTTTCCGCGGCGTCCCCCCACTCTTTTTCGGGTCCCACACACTTTCTGCAGCGACCGGTGCACTTGCACTTAGGTACCGCACATTTTATACGGGGCCCGGCGCAGATCCACTTGGATCCCACACACTTTCTACGGCGTCCAACGCACTGTTATTTGGAACCCACACACTTTCCACGGCGTCCTGCGCACTCTCATTTAGGTCCCACACACTTTCTACGGCGTACTGCGCACACCCATTTGGGTCCCGCACACTTTCCACGGCGTCCCCCCACACTTTTTGGGGTCCCACACACTTTCTGCAGCGTCCGGCGCACTTCCACTTAGGTACCGCACATTTCATAGGGGCCCGGCGCAGATCCACTTGGATCCCACACACTTTCTACGGCGTTCGGCGCACTCTCATTTGGGTCCCACACACTTTCTACTGTGCCTGACGCACTGTTATTTGGATCCCACACACTTTCCACGGTGTCCGGCGCACTCTCATTTGGATCCCACACACTTTCTACGGCGTCCTGTGCATTCCACTCGAGTCCCGCACACTTTCCATGGTGTCCGGTTGGGGTCCCACACACTTTCTACGGCGTCTTGCGTCCTAATGGGGTCCCGCACACTATCTACGGCGTTCTGTGGCACACTTCTGAGTTACCCAAAAAGTACTTCCGAGATCCCGCCGTATTGACTAAAGCGTTGCCCCGTCTCAGGAAGCGGTCAATTCTGAGCAAAAGCCTATCAGTAACGGTGTTTATTTCATTCGTTCATTTTTACGAATGAGTAAACGTCGGATGGTTTGTAACAACATGTTTACGTGTTTTTGTCTAACTTGACCCTCAATTTTGAAGTCCCGCAAAAATTTAGCTACCAACTTCAAATTTTGTCAGGAGCTAGCGACAATTATAACAAACTTTCTGGTCAAAAATGAGCTTTATAGCTCAACGATAAGTGTTCCAACAAGAACGTGTACGCCAACTGAAGAAAAAAGGAGATGAACCCTTTTTCCGACCAAAATGACGTGGTTTTGACAATTTTTCTCGAATCTCAGGTAACCATTCCGAACCAGGGTCAGGCACAGCGGTGGTCCGGGTCGTCCTGAACAACGACCCCCCCCCTTGACAGGGACATTTTTTTCGGCTAAAAAACGACCCTCTATTAAAAGTGAAAAATTGGTAGACGTTACTGACTATTTTCATTCTGGAGGTTTTTTTTTCAATTTTTGGGGCCTCACCATTCCAAAGGGGATGAATAGCGTTTCGTGCGCTGCCGATATTGAAAAACTTCAGCCAGATGGAAAGCTGAAAAGCACTTCAGAAACCGGAAAAATCTCCGCCCTCCGTTTCTGGCCGCGGTGCTCCGGTGGAGCTTTCGGACCACCGTGGGACCAACGCACCTTCGAACGGCCATAACTAAAATCGATTTTATGAGCTCATCTCCGGACATTGACATTTTCTAACATCTGTCTACAGTTCCCATGCTGGCACTGGTCATGTATATAAACCACCCTTTTTCGATTTTTTGGCCGATTTTTTCAATGTCCGGAGGGGAGACAGGCGAGTTCAGTTTTTGGAAAGAGATATTTTTTCCCTTATCTAGAAATGATTTTTAGAGCATTTCCAGTCGATTGGTACCCTCGTTCTGGGTACTTTTTCCTGAAACTGATATTCGGCCATTTCCAGTCTCGCTTCCTTTCGGCTTGCACGATTTTGAACTTGTTTCGAATCTTCGAGTGCTAAGGTATTAAATGAAGACAAAGATGTTGTGTGCTATCTTTCTAAAGTTGCGGAGCAAGGAATGGCAATCGTGTGTTATTTTTCGGAATATTTTTCCTTCTCTAAGAGCTTCAGCACCCAAAGGTATGAGGTGTTATGTGAACTAAACAACGGTTTAAGTTTCGGTACCAACTCAGAATTTCTGGTCACGGTCTGCAACAGAAGAGGTATGGAAAGCTTCGACGTGATACAAAAAAATATTTGCAGACCTTATGCAAAGGGTTCAAAAATGGAGTGGAAAGAGTATGAGGTCGTTCACATAATGAGAGCTCAATTTCTGAAGCTTGCGACAACGTTGTATGTCCTAGCAGGGATATACGAGATAGAACATGCAATGCTAAGAATTTGAAAGCTCTGGAGAAATTTCACAACGAGTGAGGCGGCGTTCACGCAGAAAGCCGTGTAAAGCTCATGTTTCAGCGCAGAATGCTGCAAATTTTCTTAGCACGGATGATGTCTTCAAACTAAGCTTTCGATCCTATCTCGTATGTGGTATCGCTGCTTAGGAAAGTCTAGCGTTCGCTAAACAATTCTCTTATTGTGATGACAATGAAGTTCGGTGCGATGCCTGCTGAATCGCATGACGATCCCACATCTGCCAAGCGTATGGTCAAGAATTTGCCCAGCACATGAAGTTTGATTTGCTGAAATGTTCAATGAAAAACTACCTCCCCTTTTCTCTGTTGACTGACGGAACTTTCGACACCGATCGCAATATTTCTGATGAAGATTACCTCACCCTCCTACACACCCGTGACTTCCCTTTTCTCATAAGTAGAAACAGAAAGCAAAAGTCCGAAGACATCGTTCAAGAAAATCGTTCAAGATTCAAGAATTTTCTAATTGAGGAGGATTCATGGGCAGACATGCAGAACTGTCTCTCTCACAAGCCCTCCGCGTTTGCCATAAGAAAGGTGATGGCCCTGTCTCCCGACGGTGCATTTGTGATGACAGGGCACCTAAACGGCGTTCACGCAAAACTTCAGCGCATGGTAGATGATGAGACAACACTCGATGGAACTGTGAGAGCAGGTGTGAATCCAATATGATTAAAACAAACTTTAGGTATCTAAATATGTTTTGTTTTGGATTTTCTTCTCAGCGTCTACGCAGCACATAGCTCAGAACAACTACGCATATCGGCTCGCTCAAGAACAGATGAACTTTTCGTACCTCAAAATGGGAGTGCTACATCACGTCCGCATGCAGCAAGCGCTAGCAATGATCCTACGCAACTACCCCGTTTTGATGGCATGCCTTCAAGCCTTGGCGAACGAAAATACAACCGAAAGCATCAAAGCAAGAGCTGTGGCTGCTGCGTGTATACTCCTCGATGGACCCACGCTTCTCATTCTTGCCCGCGTGAGCCACACACTATCATAGCTGACATTTTTTTCAGAGGAGCTACAATATGAAGAAAGTCTCATGGTACATGATGTGTTTCGCTGGCGCTATTTCGGCCACATGATGGGAAACAACGGCGGCGAAATGGCAAATGTTGCAGAAAGATTATTGAGAGACAACTACGTTTTGAAATTGAAGAATCCCTTGAACTTAAGATACGAAAGTGGGACCAAAGTGTTTCTCGATCAGTACTATAGCTATTTCGGAGGCCCAATATCTGAGCACCTGTTTAGTTATGATCCTAAGACATGTAGGGGCTTTGATAGACCGACGTCGCAAAACCATGAAACGCTCTCAACTTCGGGGTCCCGAAACGCGAAGCCAGAAAAACAAAGATGAGGAATCACACCCCGTCAAAGAGACGAAGACAACGCTTCTCGCTACACCTATTACACTACTTTTGGCATCGAAGCTCTTAGCTATCCAACCTTGGGTAAGGTGTATAACGAAGGTACATCTGTTGCTCTGGCTAGCGCCCACATCACTGAAATCTACTCCAGCTATACCAATCAGATTCAAGGGTATATGTCCCAGAGAGATGACCCTAACGCAGAAAGCAGGAGGACTTCCGCTATGCTTTGGGTCGTCATATACTGCTGGAGATGATAAATTGTGAAATAGCGAGTTTCGAAGACTTCAAAATGTATAAATTCGCAAACGCCAGGTTAAACACCAGAAGTTGGCCCAAATATATAGACGACGCGAACAAGATATGATTATACAGTGCGCAAAGATTCGATGATGAACTCAATCGCCTTACTTCAACAGTACTGTGCTATACAGGATGCAGTGCCATCCTTAAAAACCTTCCACGCTACCACTACCAAATCTGCGCGAAGTTTGCAGTCGTGGCCTAAGGACTTCCGACGCAATAAAAATAGTCTCCGCTTCTATCGGATTTCGCTAAAAAACCACGATGTAATGCCTATTTCAAATGTTGTAGAAGAGGTAATGTTGAGCTAGTACACGTTTGATGATTTACTCCATTTTTCATTTCAAACCGCTCTTGATTCATCGATAATGTTTACTATTCCATGGTAAATAATCATGGCATCAGACAATTTTACCTCAAGATTCGATTTTTCAGCGATACAGACATTATTTTGGATGGGCCAAAAAAATAACGCCCCCCTCCCAAAAATTTCAAGCTTTTCCAAAAAAATAACGACCTTCCTCGGTCCCATGGTGGTCCGCGGACCACCGTGAGCTTGACCCTGTTCCGAACCATTTTTTGAACAGTTATTATAACTTTCTGTCGTTTACTAAATGCAAAAAGAACGGTCTTCTTACGTCTACTATGGACCCTGCTACTGAGATCAGGGGGTTGCGCGATGTCGAATCAAAGCCAAATCTGGTGAGCGCTTCGCGCTCACCACAATTCAATAACTATCCTACTATCAACATATATTTGCCTAACTCTCTGTGTGTGTCTGTGAGAATGAACAGGAGTTTGGTCCTAATTTTTTCAAAAATGAAGCGATTCGGTTTAACACGATGTAACCAGTTCTATATATAAAAGCTTGCTGAAGGGGTTCATGAACGGTTGCATGTGAGATTTAAGGCCCGCCGTGAGATTGCCAAGGTAAGGGTGCGGGACTCCACAGAATTTGAATTTATGACAGAGTTACATGCGAATTAAGGGCTCTAGACATGTTGTCGGCAACCTGTCTTTACAACTTTAGGTTACATTTTACCTTAAATATTGAATGTACGTGGATATGTGTTCCACGGTGCGAGTTGAGTTACACGTGACATAAAGCACTGGCGTGTAACTTAAATGCATGATTTTATCGCTTATGTCACTTATCTACACGGCGTGCCGTTTCCAAGGGAGGTATACGATGCACTCTGGAGGCAGGACTTGGATGTAGGCAGTGTCGTCCTTTTAGTTACATAAGTTTTGAGGTGCTTGGCCCACACACCGGCTGGAGGCCCCGCCTGACAGACCGCTGGCGGCCCAGTCGTGCTCGCCGAGCAGGCCGTGTCGTGTGACGGTGTGCTGGCCTCGTCGCTTGTCAACGTGCCGGCCACTTCGCGTGTACGAGTCAAATCGCTCAACCTCACTCACCCGCTCTATCATTGCGTCGCATTCAAAGCGCATCTGCAAAAACGACTGGCATTATTAGTGTCTTTGGCCTCCATTGAAAAACTGCGCAGTATCCTTCCCAATCTGCAGGCTCCAAGAAACTATAAGCGTTTTCAAGCTTCGCCAATAGACAAGGGTGTCCATAAGAGGTTTTTTTGGATGTTTCGAAAAATTTTCTCGGATTTTGCTCAAAATTTGTATGTAGTATTTACTTATGGTGACGAAAACGAATTTGGGGTCCAGTTTCCAAATTTCTCAGGTTTACTGTGGGTTACGGTAAGTACAATGTAATTTAGAGAGCAAATTCTACTTAAGCATTTCTAAAATTGACAACTGGACATTAAATTCGTATTTAGCAACCCGATTAAACCCCGCATAGAAATTTTAAGTAAATTTTGGGGCTACCGTATACCCACCGTAATCTACCGTGAGCTGTCGCAAGTCGATAAACGGAATTCAGAGTCGTGTTTAGTGCTCCAAATAATCCCTCGACAAACATTTTGAGCTATTACCATAGTAGCGTTCCGGAAATCGTAAAAATTCGCGTTTTGCCCTCAAATCCCCCCCCCCTCCAGATTAGAGGCTTTGAAAGAGTTTAGTCGAAAACTCTGGGCAATCGACAGAGAAACCCAAGATTCGTGATCAGCGCCCCAAATAATCCACCTGAGAGGGCATTAAGTCAAATCTGGAACATTTTTCCGAAGCGCTTTCGGAGCCCTCTGATTTGTATAAATAAACGCTCAACCAAAAACCCGTACATTCAGAACAACCGATTTGCTTGAAGAAACTGTCAACAAACAATTCGTACAAGTCGAAAACGTCATCACTATGTACAAAGTTCGAAGAACGTGCTTCCTGCCCAACTTTGCCCAGGGTCGTTATTTTGGTTGCTGGACACGATTCTGAGGTTTGTTTCCACAATTTGAAAGATTTCAGCTCGTTTTGGAAGGTACAAAAAGCACAGAAAAACGACGGACCTAAGCTTGTAACTTCTTGGAACCTGCAGTTCGGGGCGGGATGCTGCGCAGTTCTACTATGGAGACATAAGAGATACAAGTGGATTTGCAGATGCGTTATCGCCATAAACAGTTCCCTTGTAAGGTCAATTTCACCCGTTGGCGTTGCAGCATTGTGATTCACACGTCATCAGCAACACGTCTTCATCAAGGCGCCTCGCCTAAACCCTTGGATTAGTACCCTGAGTGGAATGCAAAATACATTCCTACTGCGGAATCACGATTCACTACAGGATTGGGGACGCTAAAAGGGGTAAACAACACTAGTTTCTGTGGTTTGGGCGCACTTTGTACTTCGAAATCGGTTTTTCCTTCCAAATCGAGATTTTTGAACACCTCTCTATTGTTTTTACTCACTTTTGGGGTTAATCTCTTCTAAAGGTGAACACAACACGGTTTCATGTCCGAAAATGCCTCTAACGTCAGTTTTACAACACTGAAATAAAAATTCATACTAGACAGGTGATGATCTCAACTTCTTCACCAACTCTGAAAAAAAAAAGATTTTTTTCAATGGAATTTTTTCTCAAAGGTCCTGTTGATGGTATAGCCCGTTCCTTTTGTGAACTGACAAACAATCAGATGTTGCTGAGCAAGTACAGAGATCGTGAATATTCTGGTGTCTCGGCGAGCCGATCTAATTGAAAAACAATGATGCCATGAGAGCCGCTGCTTTGAAGGTTGACGCCACTCGAGAGAATGGAAATTAGCACTTGAAAAGCATCGGAGACGACCTACAGCGTCTTTCTCCGCACTGATTTCCACGCAATCATAGTCACATATTGCGCTTTTCAAGAGGATGATGCATTCTTGGGGCAATTCCTGCCGGAACAGCACAAATTCTGAGGGAAGCCGAGACAGATTTTTGACGATTTCTACTTTTTCTATTCTTATGTGGACAGACAACGTATTCCAGTATTACAAATTTTTCTATTCACTTTGTCCCCAGAGGGGTTTTATCAGCACCTTCAAAAAATGTCCTTACTTACAATAGTTGAATAGCAGCACAAAGCACGACCACCTGGGCCTCCATCACTCTAGCACTATTTCGTCACATCTCTAACCACTCCAAAAGAGTATTAAACCGTATGTACATTTCAGTTCACCAAAACCTTCAAAGTATAGTTAGGCTCATACGATTGTGCACTCATTTAGGGGAAGGTTGGGGGATTACGTTTTTCGCTTCTCAACATTCTGCCATTGGAACAACCAAAAAATCAACGAGCAGTTTAAGATCTTTTCCTTCCTCCAGCAAAACGACATCATCCTCTTTACGTCGATGAGGTTCAGTTCCCGGCATCACCTGAGATATCGACTTTCGTGCGTTGGTGACACGACTAGATCATTCACGTGACTTACAACCACCTCCTGGACTTCATACCCCACCCCAAACCCCGATAAACCGTTATCAAAATCTTTTCAATCGGCTTTAAGATCCATTCGAGAATTTCTGTGTAGTTAGAAAACCTTCTTCAACTACCACAACTTCAGAGATTGATTCTGCAAAAGTTAACTAGGGCTAATCTTCAACCACCGGTGGGAAAACGCTTCAAGTTCTGCTACTACACGACCTCTCAACCCAAACCCACCCCATGACTCAACGTGACTTTTAAACCATTAACGTGACTTTTAAACGCAAAATTGATAGCAAATTTGTGATCAGCGCGTCAAATACCCAGCAGACACCTAATTCGGAACGTTGTCCTGACCACTCTCCCATAGTTACGGTTCAAGGAGTGTTGCGAGCAAAATCAATCACTTGAGCTATGGAAGGATATTTGGAGAAAGCCATTACTCATCAACCATCCTCTAGTTCAGAGCCAAAGTAGCAGAAGAAGCAGAAAGTGGCAAAAAACGCTATTGGATAGAGGAAGGATCGAGGATTTGGATGCTACTCTACTACTACACTCGGACAAAGGATCACAAACGGACAAGGGGAAATTCGCTGACCTACAACGATTTGGGAGCGTTCAAGACAGACTCATATATAACTTCTTCCGTTTCTGCGAATACCTATAAAGCAGCATGAAGGATAGATCAAAGTGAACCCTGGCGCAGCCAATGGAGTCTGACAAATGTTAATTATGTAATGAGGGCACACATGTGACATACATGTATTATATGACACAAACACGCCCGAGCAAGGCTACATGTAAATGAATGCACAATATTGGGCCATTACGAATGTGTTGCACAAATGAAAAACAAACAAGAAAACAGGTGAAACTGCAACAAAAGCAATTCAATAAACACTGGCGAAATGTGCATTTGTGTTGTGAATGCCTTTAGTTTCTCTCCCTATCTTCAAATTTCTATTGCAATGAAGAGAAGAGTATGCATAGGTATGCTCATAGGAAGACAAAGTGGGACGATCTCCTTGATCTGTCCACGGCAAGACGGTAGCTCTCCAAGTTCGGCTCGGTATGAGCATCGGAGGCAAGCCGCAATCCGAACCCTTATTTCGTTCGATATTTTACGGGTGAACGGACGGTTACACCAACTTTGAGCGGCACTACTTATTACTACTTCAAGGCACTGTTCGCGTTAAGAATCGCTTTTCTGTTTTTTTGCAGATCTTGAAACTGGTCCCATTCTGATTCCAATGATGCTTCTGGAATCGTACAAGACCTTCTGGGAATGGAGTTATGGTCCCTCAAAAATTGAGCTAGGGAAAATGGTTGACAAGTTGTCCGGGGCTTGTAACTTCCGCCTTCTGCAGCCAATGTATGCGAGCTTACCTAAGTAAAGAGAGAAGCTGAGAATGAAGGGAAGAACGGGGCTTTTCATCGGAAACCATCACTCCTCTCACGATTTCGAGTTTTCCTTTGTTCACGTCGAGGGGCGGAAAGAGGCGGGACTTGTCCACAGCGGCGGGGTTTGACTACTTTTCTAAGCCGTTTTGCGGCTCCTGGGTAGCTTTTCATCCTGTTTTTTTACGCTGTTCTGCTTCTGAGGCTCCGTCCATACGTGGCGAGAGCGTGCGATTACGCAAAATCGATGATCATCGTGGGCACACGATTCGTTTGCCGCTCACAGGCGCTCCTTCTTGCGCGCCATCGCCCGCTCGCTCTCGCGCGCGTACGCCAGCACCACGAAGCGAGCAGCAAGTTTCAAGCTTACTGCTCCATAACTGAAGCAGGTGGCACTAAATCTGTAGCAAAACTAATGCCCTTGTTTTCCACAATCCCACCACGGAAGTAGAAAACCGTGGGAAATCATCAGCCGCTGCGCCGACTCGGGCGATTGATCACCCGATCAAACGTTTCCAATCGAATCAACACGAGGTGGGGGGTGTTTGCCTGCATTCATTTGCGGGCAGCGTTGAGGAGCGTCGAGAGGCGCACAACAGCGGGAGCGCCCGCTCTCTCGACGTATGGACGCTGTCTGAGAGCCACGAGAAGCGTTTGTCATGGAAAATTCGAGTATGAAGTTTATCGCGAACAGTGCCTTTAAAGGCAGCATACACGCTCACAAACATGGTTGAGATAACAGCACAAATAGGACCGCCTGGCCCCTACCATCTCGTCAACGGCGTTTGAAGCGCTGAAAACCATCCAGGTTGACAGAATTCAAGCATTCCGTCTCAAAGCCTGTGGAACCCCCACCCCTACGAATAACAGAATGAAGAGTGAGACATGTGAAAGCTTAGAGTGATAGCCCTAGCAAATGAGAGTCTACGAGAGAAACGGCTTGGTTTACCTGAATATAACATGTCTGTTTACTGATGAAATGCTCCATTTTATAAGCCAGCCGGAGTAGATGGGTTTTCTTGAAAGTGGATGGGAATTAATCGGTATGTAAACAAGTTATATACAGGGAAATCAAGCTGTTTCTCTCGTAGACTCTCATTATATAGTGCTATCGCTCTAAATTATCAAATGCTTCCACACGCCTCACTCTTCATTCTGTTATTTGTAGGGGTGGGGTTCCACAGGCATTCGAGACGGGAATGCTCGAATTCTGTCAACCTGGATGGTTTTTAGCGCTTCAAACGCCGTTGACGGCATGGTAGGGGCCAGGCGGTTCTATTTATGCTGTTATCTCAACCATTTTTGTGAGCGTGTATGCTGCCTTTAATGCTCGCAGTGTAATAGCTGACTGAGCGATGAGTACTGAACACTGTGTACCATGAATCGTGATGATACCGGTCGGGAACCATAGGTCTTTAAAAGCCTCGTATACGTATAACGCTGCGAGTAAACGGAATTTTCGCCTCAATCAACAGTATCAACAACCAAGGTTCCAAACTTTTGCAGCACTATGAACACCCGCATTCGAGAAATCATCCAGTTGTCGATAACGAGAGCGGATTCGTTTCCTCCTGTGATACTACCAATGCCACATACGCAGCAAATCTCCAACCAAAAAAACATGGCGAAAAGAAGAAAAAAGCTTCAATTCCCATCCGTCGTCGTGGAGGTGCATGACAGTGTCCCGTCTGGAATGGTCAGTGCAACATGCTATGCAGTATATGTACTTGGGCCTAGTGAAATGATCGAATCACCGACTGAAAAAAAATTCGGCTTCCATCGAATCAATTTAGTCAAATATTCGGCAAGAAGAAATACCCGATCCCCCCAACCCCGGATTGTTTTTCGGTCCCACAACTTCACATCCTCCCCCCAGATCTCCAATTTTTCATATTTCACACCCCCCCCCCCACCGTTATTCCGCAGGGCAGTAACCGATGGACCCTGGAGCCAGCTTCCAAAATTACAGACCCTTTTTGTTTAATCGTTTCCTGAATAGCTGTGATAAATGGAAGTGTCGACGAATTTCTAAGTCGAGTGAAAATTCTACTTTTCATTCGAAAAATCGATCTTTCGAAAAAGCACGACTTCCGACTCCTCCGAAAAAGTCAATAATCTGTAAAACGTGATTGTCAACTTATTGAAAAAGTCGGCCAAGTATACTGCGCAAAAGCTTGTCATTACTGGGCTGAAATTCATGAATGCAAACCATGGGCCACACTTGGGTTTCTCTTCAAAGAATGCGTGCTTTGTTCCGCTGCAAACCCAACTATAGCCCACGGTTTGCGGTTCATTAATCCCAGCCCTGAAGTGCTCACCGAATGAGTCCAACTCCTCTACACGTCGCCCACGTCTGGGGGATCACTGACCTCTCTAGTGCGCTGGCGCTGTGATCCTCTCTGCTGCAAGCAAACAGAGGGACGAATGGGTCCTAGCGCCTTATTTTTGAGTGTCTATAATTAAAAATAAACGCGTTTTACTTTTAACATCGGTCGGACCGGCAGTTCAAACACTACCCACCCCACGATCCGGCAGCCATCGTACCGGGGTCAGCCAACGTCTCCATAACGGGCCGATCCCGGGACACTGGCGATCGGATCGCGGTGTGGGTGTTGTTCAGGATGCCATGCGCCAGCCATCAGGGGCCGTATGCATACCTCACCCCAGCAGGGAACCGTACCCGAGTGTCATCACGAGGGGACGATCCCCGCACGGGGACGGACCGAATGCACAACTCATGTTCGTCCCCCGGGGATGGCAGAGTGGCAGAGACGCAGAGGACGCACGATGAAAGGGAGGAGGGCGCAGATTATGAGATGATTGTTATTGAAGCGCGGTTCCGTACAACTTGAGTCCGATACTCGCAAATGCTATTATTGATGAGGTATAGGGTGAATAGGCCCTGAGAAGGCTCCATGATGTGGTTGGAGAGTTTTATCTCAGACACTGTCTGTTTTCTTGAAATTGCGATACATTAATGGCAAGCTGGAAATTCACTCTGGTTTTTGAATGAGTTTTTAGCTCTTATTGTGTTGCCGGATTCCGGAGAGGGGAAGTGTCTGCATCTTCTGCGTCATTTTCATGATTGCCTCAACTTTTCTCTACATGCTCATTCGTTGTATAAAGCTCTAACATTGCGTTAGCGCAGAAGGAATAAGATGCGAGTTGTACGAAAAGCAATTATGCTACAAATAGGGAGTTAATAGAAGCCTAGTGCATGGTAAAACCTCAGTACAAACAACTGCCAAAATAGCAGCTTTGCAACGTTTGGAATCCCGTAATGGGTTTCGGTATAATGAATGAGTATACAACAAATGCACAAAAATTACATTAGTAGTGGTACTGCCTGGCATTTCGCTGCCCGACAGTTATCACTGACCGTAGGCATGAGTCCTGACGAGACTTTGCGTTCACTATTGAAGGTTGGCGCAAACTTGGTGCCATATGCTAACATAGGTGTATCGAATTTGCGCCAACCTCCAATGGGGAACGCAAACTCTCATTAAGATCCACGCCGATGTTACAGATACTTCTGATTTCTATTAAAACTATGGCTCAAAGTCTGAAAATAACCAGCCCCAATCGAAATCCGCGTACCACTCACCTCGTCCCCGAGCAAATTTGTTGGAACGCCATCCCCTCAATGTGTGGGCGGAGGCCGTTCCCGAAAGATTGCGGGGAGAGATGTGCAAGTCGGGGATGACCCGGGTGTCGTCCCCATCCCCGCGCGGGGATGCTCGGGAAAGGTATGCATACGGCCCTGGACACCGCTTTATGCCGGAGTTGAAACTGATGTCAGAGGACAAGCGCGAACCCGAGCAGCAAGCACGAGCTTGCCGAATGTTAAAGCGCGATCAAAAGGGCAAAATGCTGTCCGAACGCCTCAAAGGCACAGTCCAAGCACAGGGACGAAATCTGATATTGCCACACAATTTTGAAGTAGACCCACCCTATATAACACCTGCCGAGCGCGAGCTCTCAATTCTTCCGAATAAGCGAGATACAGGAGGAAGCCACCCCAGGGCTCCCACATCCGGAAGCCACTTTGGCACGCCCCTTTTACGATCTTTCGAGCTCAACAGTGGCGAGATGAGCGATGGTTTTCGATCTATAGCCCCGTTCATCCCTTCATTTCCAGCCTCCCTCTTTATTCAGGTCGGCTCGCATCCATCGGCCCTCGGACGACTCGTCCACCATGCTTTCGCAGCTCAATTTTTGAGGGGCCATAATTCCGTTCCCAGGTGGTCCTGTACGATTCCAGTGGTATCGTTGGTATCAGCATGGGATCGCCTCCAAGATAGGCAGAAAAACAGAAAAACGATTCTGAGGTTGGACTGTACCTTTAAGGCTCATTCATAGCTGGTCGCTTCGGCTCGAAGTCGAAGCTACCAGCACTACTGCGGCGATCTGAAATCGCTCCGTGTCGCGACTTTGAGCCGTTTTGTCCAGCGATTTCAAAACGCTCTGGTGGACGTAGTTTTGCGTGAAATAGACGGGCAACTGCGGACCAAGCCACGAGAATGAAAAAAAAAAGCTTTTTTTCTCAGCATTCCTACTTATTTTATGACATTGTTGCCCTTACCTTCTAGATGAAAAAGTTTTGCACAGTTTTCAAACAAAAAATGGTTCCAAAAGAGGATGTGGTGGAATTTGCTTGAACAGCAACATAAAACTAAAGCTAAAGTTACTAGTTGCTCGAAGACGGCATAAAATGTAATTTTTCGGTAGCCTCATTACATTTTCTTATCTCTCTCATCATGAATGTAGGATAAATACTCGTTTTTCCTTCTCACATGCCGTATTTTATGCGAGTGAAGTGTGACGTCTGCAATTTTGCGCCACATACGCAAGGTCGAGATGAAAGATTGCGGACTAGTCGCTTGGACTAGACGAGTCGCTTCCATCATGGGAGCGACGCGATTAGTCGAAGCGACCTAACAAAAGCAAGCAGGTCGCTTCGACCAGCTATTTTATACCCCAGTCGCTCGGCGATCGTGACAGAAACAGCAAACTGCTCCAACTCGTAGCGACTCATTGCAAGATCTGTTGGGGCGACGGGTTTTGTAACTGTTGGCAGTGCCGCGACTACTTGAAGCGACCAGCAATGAATGGGGCTTTAGAAATGAAAGTGCTAACTAGGAAACCTCACATGGTGTTCACCCGGATCAGAAAGCTGATGAATGTTTTCTAGCCAAATCTGGCAAGCTCTCTTCGAATCTGAGCTCGGATTTTGCTACGGTCATCAGCGCAAGAAGTTATAGCATGTCAAAGTTCGCATTTCCTGCCTTATTTGTATCAAAACCTGCATTAGTGTTTGCGAAATCCGGAAACGGACCTCATGCTTGTGCTCAGCGCACAAAACTCACCACTGAGCAAATTTTGGGTGAAGGTTCATTTTCCAAACTTTGCACAGACTGACAGCGTCTTGGACTTGTACGAATTTTCGGTTGGGGCTCTCGAAGCGTTTTGGAAAAATGTTCCAGATTTGACTTAAAGTACTTCCAGGGAGGTCATTTGGGGCGATGATCACGAATCTGGGCTTCATTTAACGATTTTGTGAACTTTTTGACTTGATTTGTTCAAAGCTTCCCATCGGAGGGAAAATTTGACGGCGAATCGAGACTTTTGCCGATTTCCGGAGTGCTACGATAGATATGACTTGAATTGTTGCTCTGAGGGTTATTTGCAGTGCTAAACACGAATCTGCAATCCGCCCATCGATTTTTGAAAGAGTACGGTAGGTTGCGGCGGGTATACGGTAGCCTGGTCAGTCTAAGATTTGGCTCAAAACTTCTCCGTGGATGTTATTTGAGACGCCGCACACGAAATTGATGTCCATTTCTTTTATTTTCGATATATTAAGGGCAGCAGACACGCTCGAAAAAGTTGTTGAGATAACTACGTTTCTGAAGTCGCATGGCTCTTAGTAGACTGCTCACGCCGTTGGAGACTTCAAAAACGAGTCAAAACTATTAAATTTTAGCAAAGCAAATCGAAAAATTTCTGCAACCCCGCCCCAAAATACAAACTCGTCCGGATTGATAGTACTAATACGGTCTCTTTGGCTGGTTTTTGATGCTTCCAACGAGGTTAACGTTCCAGTACCGGCTGTATTTGTATATCGGCTTCTCTATCTCAACTGGTTTGTTGCTAATATTCGCTGTTTCAACCGCGCGCCGTAAAACTCGTCCACTTTCACCCGATAGCAGAATAATCGTTATTCCTCTATTTGCACACATTTTTCGTTCGTTTTTTCGTCAGTTCCCAATACAACCAGCTCCAAACCTTTGAGTTATGTCATAGAATCGATACCATTTTGACCGTGTCTGCTGCCTTTAAGGTAGGTAAAACCAAATTAAAATGCATTATAACTACCGTAACCTACAGTAACCATAAGTCTAGCGACAAACAGACCCCAGATTCGCGTTCGGCGCCCTGAATAACCCCCAGTTGAAAGTTTTGAGCCGAATCCGAAATTTTTTTTCTGAACACTCCAAAAATTCTCTGAAGCCCTTACCTTCTCACTAAGCTTCAAAAACGCTTATAACTTCGTTCAGCGGTGTCCGTAGCAAAATTCGATGTCAGATACGGAGACAGCGGAGCAGAATGGACCGGAAAACATTCATCATCTTTTAAATGGTGGGGATGGCCATGCAAGGTTCCCTAGTGAGCTGACTGCTGACTTCACATGTTTCGACCACGCTCTCGACAAAGGCAGAAGTGGCAGCGGTTTGGCGTTGTCTTCATTGCTGAAAAAAATTGCAGAATTACGACTGAGTTGATGTGAATACGTGGCGGAGAGGCGTTAGTGTTACTAAAGAAATTGCCTGAATTCTGCCAAAAACCCGTCGAAAACCTACCACCTCGATAGCGAACCGGTCCAAAGCGACAGCTGATGCGCGGTAGAATCGACTTCTCGACTCATCCAAAATTCGCCCTTTCTTGAATGATCGACTTTTCTTTAGCCGGATTTTCCACTTTTCAGAAAGCCGATTAACTAGGGAATGGCAACTGGTCAAAATCGCCGTTTCCAATGAAACTTATGCCAGTTAATGTACTTCCAGTGGTGTTTCTACAGCAAAATTTGTAGCTGCTGAAGAGCTCTCTGGACCGAGTTACGAACTGGGACAGGTACCGTGAGTATCGTAGCCAACCACAATCCTCCACAAAATTGAAAACGGATCTCATATTCGTGTTCAGCGCCTCAATACCCCTCCTGGATAAAGTTCAGGGAAAAACAAGAGTTTTGACCTCCGGCGCCAGGAAAATGGTCTTTTTTTAAACGCAGGGGATCGAAGCTCCGAATTTCAAACAAGGGGAGGTTAAATGGGGGCTGAACACAATTATGGATCCGCTTTCAGTTTATCGGAGGATTACATTTGGTTACGGTTGTTTTTAGGAAATTTTTAGGCATCCCTCAATTTCGAAATTGTAAAAACTTGCATTGTAAGACAATGAAAAGTTTGTATCTCATCTTCAGGAAGCCGCGTTGCAGTTACCATCACGCTATCTTAGAAGCGGAGCGGTCTTTCCTCTAAGTTTACCATTGAGTTTTCTCAGAAAACAACCGCTCGACTTTTATGATAAAGCTATCATAGCAGTGCGCGGCTTCCTCTCAACCAGAGATTGACGATAAGAACTTGCGAAATCAGCGGTTGTGATGAGCTGATGTTCCTTCGATGTTCACAATGTGAACAGTTCTGATGTTTGCAGCATTTCGCTTCCGAATACCACATCTGTTCATGAATGAATGCTCGCGAGAGATCTATTGAAGCCTCATAAATATTCTTCCCGTTGTTCAATTCAAAAAGCTTCTCGAGGTTTCGAAGTGAGCTGGACTCAATTAGCAATGTTTCTAAATTTCAAGAACAGCAAGAACAGTAATTCTGAGAAAATGAGAAAAGTGCACGGGAGCGAATCGAACCTCTCGCCTACTGGGTGAGAACCGAGACGCTTGCCTCTAAGCCACGACGTGATTGGAATGCGTGATGGAGAAGTCGCGCTGACTATCATCGTGCCCAGAGGTCTTCAGCAAAAATCGTATGCTTCTAAAGATTCCATCACAGTCAGAGTCAGCTATATGTTTCACTTTGAAAGGAGTTTTCGACCCCTAGTAAGTTGATTTAAACGAAATCGAGTTTTTTCAATCAGATGATGATTCGATCGTGCGATATTCAAGTACATTAAATAGCAGCTATAATTTCAGAGAAATTGGTGGCTTCACCAATGCTGTCCCTCTTTTTGCTTGTTCTATCTTGGGGATGAGGGTGGAACCTTAGCATTGTTTTGTGATGCTTTTCGTAGGCCTTTACACAACTGTTCCGATTTTTTAAGAATGTGAGGACGGAGCGGTGAGCGATAAAAAAAATGAAGCATGGCCAAAAGTTAGTACACACCATGACTCTAACCCGGGACGAAATCGGTAGCTCCACGATCATACCACAGCAGCATCTCTCAAAAGTTCTATTCCAGGTTGTTTTAGACTTCCAGGCCTACATGTTGTAAAAAAAAACCAACTCCCCACTATTGCTTCGCGTGCGGGTGTGGAGGTTGGACGAGCGGAAGGCAGGAAGGCGCAGCATTTTGCGCACATGCACGCGTGGTGAGGTGAATTCCGATCTCCTAAGGAGTATACTTGTCATTTGTCTGTTGTAAGATACATATGTAGTTGTGTTGCGAAGTTTGTTTCAAGGTTCCGGCTAATTTTTTAGCAGTTCTCGGGACTTTTTACTCGGGTTGAATTCTAACAATTAGACAAGTGACGAAATGCTTACGTTACCCGTTCCGAGTTCTTCCTGAATTCTTTTCCATTCGAATGCAGTTTCATACTTATCCGTTCTTAAATTGGTGATTACTTCTCCGTCACCTCTTTGTTTGCACATTCAATGACCATGAGATGAATTACGGCAAACAGCTAATGTTCGACTTGAAGGCAGCATACAAGCTCGTAAACGTGCTCGAGATAACAATGGGAATAGAATTGGCTCAGAACACAACGCCTACACATTTTGAAGCGTCAAAAACGACCCACAATGCCGATGCATGAGTGAGAAATTGGCCCCGCTCCCTGTATTTGCTGTTCTCCTGCAAAACAGGGGTGCTGGGCCATTCCCTTCGTCAGCGACGTTTGCGGGTGGTACAATAAGTACAATAAGTAACCCACATTCATTAGCGACGGTGGGAATGGCCAAGCACCCGTTTTTAAGTAGAACAGCAAACAGAGAGGGCGGAGAAATACAGGGGCGGGGCCAACCTCTCAAGTTGAAAACTAGCTGAAACACCTTCGACAAGTTTAGAACAATTTATCTAGGCAGGCACAACTATAGTCTCTTGTTTAAGTCGAACATTACTTGCTTGCGCGATTCATTTCCAAGTCCATTGATGTGCAAAGTAAGGGGTGGCGAACAAGTACGCACCAATCTATAACAACGAATAAGTGTAAACCCACAGTCGAATAGACAAGAGCCGAGGAACAACTACAAAGAAGCAACGTGGCTTATTGATCGAATCCACAGCTCACGGCGGCGTGGATCCCCGCTGCAAGGCGCGCCGCAGCGATGAGAAGCCAGCCACGCATTTTGAGCTGAGGATTCGATCAACAAACAAAACATTTGACCGAGTGATCAACCAGCAGAGTCATCGCATTGATTAATCAATCTCCCCGATTTGTGATTGCAGTTATTGAGAAGTGAGGGCAGTAAATTTGCAGCATTGTTCGACGCCTTCCTTTGTGATGGAGCGGTGAGCTGAAAACTTGCTGTTTCCTTCTACTGTGCTTATCTGGGCCAAATTCCGGTCCGCAATTGCGTCTCGACACGCTTTGCGACCGCACGCTCTCGAGTCAGAAGAACGTCCAGCGCCGCAGTCGATGATCTGATGACTTCAGGTCAGTTTCGGAAACTGGAAACTAAGAAAAATTGGAGAAAATTGTGTAAAAAAGCCAAATCGAGTCGGCTCTGGCGTGAGAAACCCAACTGACTCGAGCGCGTGCGGGTGCAAAGCGTGTCGGGACGCGATTGCGGACCGGAATTTGGCTCCGATAAGCACAGTACGGCCGAAGTGCGCACGCGGTAGTGAAAGCGAGTGAGCGAGTATGCAGCCAACCTTGTGCAAACGGCGACAATCCATTTTGCTCAAAGGCAGTGCTCACGACGAAATATGATCGTCAAATTTTTCTTACAGCGAATTTTTGTTAGCTCAGTCTCTTCTGGTTCGCTGTAGTGCGACCCATACGAAAAAACCAAGGAAAAGCCCCACCTGAAGTTGAAATAGCAACCAAAAATCGGTCGATTTTTTACTGGTGCACGACTGTAGTGTTGCCGACGTTACCTGTGCCGCAACAACTTTATTTTTAGCGCGTTCTTCGTCGCGGAACCTTCGCAATTTTCAGCTTTTTTTCCAACAAATCAGATCTTTGCAGTTTTCTCAAGTACTTTTTTCCATCGTGAACACTGCCTTCAACAGCAGTGTTCAATAAGGTTTTGCATCGAATAACATCAATTTTTTAAAATAAGTCTGATTTTCTCCTCATGATCGAAATGTTTTCAACAGTGCTCATTTTCATTCATTACGGTATCTGGAAGGTACTCATAATTGGTAAAAAAGTAGTATTGCGTCTATTCATTAAAATGTCAATTGTTTTTTATTCGAATTGTAATAGCCCTTCCGTGATTGGACTGAAAGTTACTCTTTCATCAACTATGGTAACCTTGTCCCTGATACCAAGGACAGTCGAAACCCTTTCGGCGCTGAGGAAATAATGAAACTACCCGAAAAATCGAAATTATTTGCTCCAACACTCTAGTGTTCACGATGAAAACTGTTTCCGAGTTCTCGCCGGAAACCGAATGTACCGCGATCCATTGCAATATTAATGGCCGAAGAGCGGCCAAAAACGAGCCATAGAGAGCCCTCATACGGCCTCAAACTTATATGCCCTATGCTGTAACCGCCCGATTCCTTGTTGGCAAGGCAGGCATGGAGCATACAAATTTGAGGGCCGTATAGGTCTCTCTACAACTCGTCTTTTTTCGCCGTTCTCTCGCCTACACTGCTGCAATGAACCCCGGAACATTCACTTCCCGAAGAAAACTCGAAGACCGTTCTTATCGTTGACACTGCCTTAAATGGCGCGCCCTCGCAAGGAGTGGACGCTGCCGGAAGTGTTCGCCCGTCTGCGTCGGAGGTGTGCGAGTACGGGCACCTATCAGCGTTGGTCTTGAGGAGCGTGAAAAAGCGAGAGCGGTCGTGCTCTCGACGTATCCTCCGTAAAATTTAGACTCTCACAGCACAGAGCACTGCGTGTGCGCGCGATGCCGCTCTCCCCGTCTGCCAAACGCCATCTACCTGCCTCTAACCTCTGCTCAGCGCCAGTCGCGAAGAAACTACGGGAATTCGGCGTTTTTACATCCTGTACCCACGCAGGTGAGTACGCTTTCGATTCGGCGCTTTGGACGACGATGTTGCCCGGTGCTCCTCGAGCAGTATCGGGCCGTATCGCCGTGCGAATGAGAAGCACGCCCCGCCACACTCGAGGGTTTCTATTCGGCCATGATACTCTTTCGATCCAACTACGAAGCCATTTTGATGATAATCACACCACTACGCTCGTTATTAATTGACGTATCAATATGAGTTTTCACATGACCTGGCGTATCTAACGAAGCAAACACGCCAGGTCAACACAGAATCGATGCATCAGCAGGCGTTTATCAAATGCAGAGCATATAATTGAGGGGCCCCATCCCGGAGAAAGCATACTTGGCCTTTCGGGGCCGCTTCTGGAAGGTGGCCAGGAGTCACCCTCTGGGTGATTTTTGACGGCTGGGGGGGGGTCTTCACCATGGTCCACGGCAAGGGGAGTACCCTCGCTGTGGACAGTATAGAAAATGGCGTCATGTCGCGGACTGTAGCGGGGTCAGCCCCTTGCAGCGGACCGTGAAATGGACCGCATCTTTGCTGTAAAATACCGGCCCCTATCAAGGAGGTAGGGACCCAAACAGCTGCGGTGGTGATAGTGGGTGACCAAAGCTTCGTATGTGAGCGCCAAGTGCTTCTGTTACAGCACCAGGTGCTGTTGCGAGGGAGATGAGGATGCGGCAACGTACTGCCACATGAGTCAAGAGCTACTATGACAGCACGACGTGCTGCTGCGAGGGACTCCGTACTGCAAAAATTTTGCTTATGAGCGCCACGTAGTCGCAATAATTCGACCATGCGCTGCACGGGGCAGGGCGTGCTGCTAAGAAGCCTTTCTTTTCAACGAGGTATACGATTAGAAAGCGTGTTGTTGCCCAATAGGTCCTTCCCAGTGCGTAAGGATGCTGTCTACGTGGAGCTAGTCGCGTTTGATGTACACCACGCGCCAATTAGTTACAAATTCCGAATCATGTCGCCATTACGTGATAAGGTCTCAGACAATCACCGCTTTCGATGCGTGACGAATATGCACTCACATCGAAGACAAGGCGGTTTCGAGCACAGTGAGGGAACGTGCCGCTAGGGGATCACGGGTTCCCATTTTGTTTCAATTAAGGTACGTGCTCCAATAAAAAAAAAGTTCAGTGTGTGCAAGACACACTCAACTCGATGACAAAACGATTTTCAAAAAGAAAACAGACGACGCACTCTTGAGGTGGGACTCATGTCGGCAGCGTCGCCGGCTCATTAACCTAGCTTGCGGTACTTGGCTAGCCCAGCCGCTGGAAACCTTGCCCAACCGTTGGCGGCCCCAGAAATCGCTCGGCGAGCTGGTGGAGTCGCATCTCGGTATGCCGGCCGCGTCGCATATCGGTGTACTGCTACGATAGCGCAGAACTACAGGCCACAAAACGGGCAATGTCTCACCGTCGACTGCGGACCACGCGCTGCGCGACCGCACGCGCGTCGGAAGCGAACGGGTTTCTTTAGCCGCTGCGCGATGTTGGAATTTTGGCCGCCGCGCATGTTTCGGCCCCGCGCGGCGGCCGAAGCTCGTCGCGCGGCGACCAAAGCTCGTCTGCTTCCGACGCATGCGGTCGCGCAGCGCGTGGTCCCCAGTCGATGGTGAGACATTGCCCGTTTTATGGCCTGTACCTTGCAGCGCGTGCTCCTGCGATTAAATCTTGCAGCACGCGCTGCTGTTCAAAGCACGTGCCTCTGCGATAGCCTTTTGATGGACGTGTCCACTCGAGTTGAGTACATACCCGACACGCATTGAATGCTGCGATTTTCTGAGGTCCTGCACACTGAGATCAACTTGATTCAAGGCTTGTGTGGTCTCCTTCAAAAGGATTTTCTTTGCATTTACGCCTTTTACTGAAGACTGTGTTGGTTTCCTGAGGATGTGCACGTGTTTACCCTCAAGACCTGTTCACCCCTCATGAAATCATGTTGAGATTGTTAGGATCAACTGATTTCCAATGTTTCATGGCGAAAGGAAATTAAAATCATGAGAGAGATCTGAGTGGTGGTAAAAAGGCGCTAAATAGGATGTGGAGCAGGGAGAGCATGGTTTTTAGATATTCTAAACCGTATTACCTCTAGTTAAGGTAATGTCGTTATCGGAGTGAAATTTCGGTCCGCCCTTGCGCAACACCGCTGTTGCGCAAGAGCAACACGATGATAATTGTGCTGGGACCGGGTGGTCCCTACACGATTACCCTTTGTCCAAGCACGATTATTGTCGTGCTGCATGATGCAAAAGCGGTATCCGCAAGTGACGACCGGAATTTCGCTCCGATAACGACAGTATGCGGCAATCCTGAAAAACTCGTTTTCGATGCCCCAGCGTCAATGAGTTTCCGTTGGAAACAACTTGGTTCTTTCGGAAGGTCAAACATGGATATTTCACTGTTTTGAAGTCTTATTCTTGTTGATTTCCGGTGCGTTTTCGGCCTTATGGTGAAAATTAAAATTGGTTCCCTAGGGTTGGCCAATCGGCCGATTTAGTGACTTTTGCTAGCGCTCTAATGGGATCAAATTAGGATTAGATGAAACCAAATAGTTTTCGGGATCTGTGCGACTTGAAATTAATGTTATAAGCCCACTACGTGTCCCAATGCATACTTGATGACCGACGGGGAAAATTCGTCGGATCGGTGCTGCAAGCTGCCTATAACTACAAGCGGACACGCAGACTACTCGGACCCGACGAACCACTTCCCCTCAACTGATTTGTCCTCCCGTCTTATTTATCTAGTCATAAAGCCATAGTCGTGACAGTAAGTCTGTTTCGTTAGACTACTGCTGGTGAAACCGTCAATTTTTGGCTAGTGGGAAAGGAGAGATCTATTAAAGAGGCGTTTGGGGCAGTAGGCTCTATAACTACCGTTTTCTAGTCTAAATGTCTTTCATTCAACAAAATATAATGGACAGCATACATAAATCGATGAGCAGGATAAGGGGTACCACTGGTCTGCAAGGATAGCAAAGCTTTTAGTAAACCATGTTTCTACAGGGATGAAATCGGATTTTAAATGGCAGGCATTCTAAGACAAGTCTGTACTGTGTTAGATTGTATAGCTCAAGTATTCCAGGCGTTAGTTTGCGCATCCTTAAAATTCCGTGGCTGTGGGACGCTAACTCTACGAGGAGCCGCATCGCACATCGACGGAACTCTGAACGCGGCACAAATAACGGAGTTGCCATGGCGTCGTCTCCGCTCGCAAACCAATGCGCACCTGAAAGTACAATCATTAGTCACAACAGAGTATGCTTTGATGCTTTAGTGTAAAGAATCGGTACACTACCGATAGTAACAAGGTTCATGACAGTAACGTGGCACGCGTGCAAGATCAAATATTACTATTGTTCTGATGCGGCTTTCCCTCCCAGATATACCACCGCTCGTAGGATTTAATGAGAAAGCGAGCGAGGCTGGATTTTCGCGTCTTTTTTTGAATGTCTCGCTTCAAAGTCAACTTCGAGCAAATCTAGGGAGGTACTCATGATCCAGGCGTTGAGGGCTATCCAACGGTATAGCCATTGTCGGGCTTAAGTTGAAAACCATGGAAGTTTCGCAATCAACCAGCTCTCTATATAGGGTAGACACGGAAACAGACAGAGTCGGTAGCGCCCAACCGCCACGGTACCGTAATTACTAATTTAGCTGATTGCGAAACTTCTGTAGATCTCAACGTAATTAACGCCAGGATCATGAATATCACCATAGTTTCCCTCAAGGTTGTGTTTAAAGGCAGCATACACGCTCGCAAAAGTTGTTGAGATAACTACATTAGTGGGGTCGTACGGGCCCTAGAAGAGCCCTCACGAAGTTGGAAGAGTTGAAAACGAGTTAAAGCTACCGTATTTGAGCCGTATTGAGTCAAGAAATCATCCTTTCTCCGCCCACCGATACGGGCTCCGCCCCTCAATAAAAATGTTCAATGTTCGATTACGGTCATTTTGGCTCATTTTTTACGCTTCTAACGTCGTAAGCGTTCCAGAAAGGGCCGTACGAGTACTTTAGCGTCGTTATCCCAACAAATTTGTCGCTAGCTCCGCTGTTTCAGCCAAAGCGGAACAAATCGTCCGCTTCTGGGCCAATATAGAACGAACCGTTATATCTTCATTTCAATTGATTTTTTTCCGGTTTTTTCGTTATCTCTGAATAGTAACAGCTTCAGACCTTTGATTCATTCCATAAAATTGATATCATTTCTGAGCGTGTATGCTGCCTTTAAAGCGAGTTATGCAAAAAAGACCAAAACGGCGCAAAAACCCCTCTCTCTTTCTGACCAAATCCTACGAGCGGTATTGAATGTAGCAAATGGCGAAAGAGACGAGCCTTGGCCGTTTGGGAGCTTCCTTGTTGGCGTTGTAGTACGTTATCTCATGCATTTTTACGCGAATGCTGCCTTTCAGCTCAGCCGATCAAGCTGCAGCTAAAAGCACACCTTGCTACAAATTTCGGCGAAAAATCTCTGCTTTGCTTTATCTTTGTTCGAGAGAAAATGGATGAAGGAGGAGCGGAAAGTCACACTGACAGTCAGTAACACCGGTCGAATCGCGGGCGCATGACTCGCTGTCGGTCCGAAAAGTATCACTATCAGAGGAGCTGCTAAACTTGAGCTGGCACCACTTTCCGGAAGTTGTGGGGCCTACATGTTGGCAACTTGGCAGAATCTAGCAGCGGTTTTTTTTCCGCTGAAGGATCATCACTTCGACATTCATGAAATTCTTGTCTGTTACTTTTATCCACTCACTGTTTTTCAATATTTTCACTACCTTCCTCGACTTAATGGCCTTTTATTATCAACGGGAGCCATCTTGTAGTAGAGAAAGGGCGACCCAAAGCATAGCCCAAGGAAGTTCCATTGGTACCCAAGGGATTGATTTCCTATCTCGAAACAGAGATGGAGGAACATTGTTACTATCGATGCGCACAGAGGACACATATGAATTAAAAAAACGAGAGTTTCAAAAGGGTTGCACATACCTTCAGGATTCAACCAGTGCCCAACAAGCACCGCGGCTAAAAATCCTATGCCTTACTCTCTAGTCTCATGCAGACAAAAACTGCAGTAACTAAAACGGTTACTAAGGTTAAAACCGTGAAGTACTACTATTTCATAATTTATTCAAATGGTAATATATGATATACAAATATTTAACTTTGAACAGAAAATGGGAACACAAGCGAAAATCGAGACGATGCTAAACTAAAGAAAGAGGTTCTAATCAAACGGAAACCGCAACAGTGAAACTGCAACAAATTAGATTGGTTTCACCCTCGCAGTTATGAACTAGAATTCAACTAGAACTAGAATTTCACAGAAAAAAAGTAGCTTTTCAAATGATTGAAAAGCTGATTGTCAGGGTCTGGACATTACTATTCAACTAAGAATTAGAAAATTTGATATCACTCAGTGAAAAAAAGAGGAATGGGGACGAAAGTGGCAGGGTACCCGATGAAGGAGCGTCATTTTGGAACAAGGCCGTCATTCAAGACCGTCACACGAGAACGTTGAAAACCCCCGCAGAACGGCCCGTTAGCATTGTGCTGCCCGGCTTACATTTAATACAAAATGGAGAAAAAACTTTCAATGTGAACAACTGACGATCCTGACGAACCTCACTACTCAGTGATACTCGATCCCGTACGAAGGCGGTAATATTCCCTTTCAAAGCCAAAAAAACTAAGAGATGTTCACTAAGAAAATCTATGTCAAACCTTGCGAAAGGATGATTCCTGAAAAATCGGGGGGAAAGGGGGGATACAGTCCTCCGAAAATTTTTGTGTGGTGGCATTCCGCTCAAGTTTACGTGAGAAAATTCATCACCAATGAAGAGCAATGAATCCAGCCCTTTGTAGATGGGTTTTGCGCTCCAAATGCGTTTAGTAGAGAGAGAACCTGAGATTGAATTGTGAGTTTAACTGTTTGCGAGGGCGTATGGCGGAGTTCAAGTTCAAAGTTTTCGCGGGGCGACGAGATGGCTCATGTCAGGCCTTTTTCAGAGCGCGATAGCTGATCGCCGCGATGACATGTTTTTAATAGATCGAGGAGCGGCGCGATCTCGATCGATGTTCACGTTTTTCATCCCAAGCGTCGCACGGCGATCGAACTCTGAAAGAGGCCTCAGTGCAACGCGAAAATCGCGTCGCGCAGGAATTTAGGGGTGAACGCTGCGCGAACTTTGACCGACTACGCACAATTTCGTACGTACGCAATTCCTCGTGAATAAGCAGACTTTTTTTGCAGCGAAACCAAAAGTTTTCTCGTATTCGTTAGAGTGCAGGTGATCCTAAATAGGCTTATCTTTTTGCTTTCATTGTTAGATTTGTTTGTGATGATGAAAAAAAAAACACTGAAGAAAGGCAGAAACGAGTTTGCCTTCGCGCAACGTCTATTGCATCGGGCGAGGGGAAATTGCGCGTCAATTCAAATTTATCGTGCCTTTTCACTGTAACCACCTAGCGACTGCGCGACGATTGATACATAGGTTGATTATAACGTCGCGTCGCGCAACAAAAGAATTCTGAACGCTGTCTATGGTGCCTCTAACTTGTAGCAATATAATTTTCAACTTCTGACGATACAAAGACCGAGAAAAATTAGCGTATACAAAATCATGGATTATAGCCAATCATTTCATTTAATCTTTTGATGTACGTCTCTTTCTGACTTTAATACAATTCTCTTTGGAGCGTATCCTCAACTGTTTCATGCACTGCTTGCTTTTGTTGAGTATTTTTGCGCACATCGGGGACAATTTTTCATGTTTTCAGAATGTTTAATGCCTTTGTATGGCATTGAACAAAAAAAAAACAATGTTCAAATTCTAGTTTACAGCAATGTCAAGGGTTTCTGCTCCAATGTTTTTATTTTCCTGAAATGCGATGCAGGATGGCTCAACTGAATATCGAACGCAATCTCATCCAGGTCCGCACGTACCGCCACCGCGCACTACCAACAGCACTCGGAACCCAGAGCTCACCTTCAAAGGCGGTGATCCACCACTTGCCATAACTGCTACAAGAATAGCAGACCCCCCTTATCTAGCCCGTCTTAGGCAACTTTCATAGTGCTCACCGCAAGCGCGGCACGCGCGTTGAGCCCATTTTAGAGTTCGATCGTCATGCGATGCGATATCATTATAGTCATGAGAATCGATTGTTATCACATCAGACGTCGATTCTTATTCGAAATGGGATAGCGCAGCGATCGAAACCCCCTCACGCGCGGGAAGGGCGATGAAGTATGAAACTTTTGCCCGCGCGGGAAGCGCGTGCCGCCCCTCCAGCACCGCCAAAGCGGCGCCGCCCAAACCGCAATGGCGGTTTTACCATTTGAATCACAGGACTCTCCTCAGTTTAAGTCCACTCCGAGTTAAATATTTCTGGGATAATCCTACGCTAAATTGGCAACTGCAAGCCAGGAATGCCTGTGCATTTCACAGATAAGGCCCAACTTTGACCGTACCGTGCCGCCGTAGATTTAATAGTTTCTTACCGCTCGCCCGCGCGGTGAAAAGTTCCATAGTCCGCCGTAATGCGTCGCGTGCCGCGCTTGCGGTGAGGACTATGAACGATGCCTTAGCCAGCTTGAAGCGAATCAGAGCCGTTCTTGCTGATTTTCCAAGTATTTTTAAGACCATCGCATTCGCAAATGCCTTTGATATGTTCTCAGTAAAGCTTCGAAAGACAATACACAGGATTAATGGAGTGAGTCTAGCTTCACTAATTTGTCAGCGCACCAGTGACGAATTACACCGTCGTCGGAGATCCGAAGCTCATCGTCGAAAACGGAAGCCTGTATGAAGAAAACCGCTACGGATTACGGAAAAAAAACTATCTACGAGGGCATTTCAAAATGTCCCCATTCTTCTAAAACTCCAATATTTATAATGGAAACGTACCGCGTGAAACTTCCTTCGTTCAGAGATCAAAAGCAGGTAGCGAATGCCCGTAACTGAGGAAAAGTGGATGCAGAAAGAAACCCGTAGAAGAGCACAAGGCAACACCGAGACCAGTTATTGCTGACGATCCATCACATAGCGAGCAGCTTACGTATTCGCTGCATCTCCGCGGAGAGCTGATCGACGAGCGCCCGTCGCTTGAAGCGACGGGAGTCGCGCAATGCGAAATCGGCCAGATCCAACTGATCCAACAGCGAATCGCTTGCCGTTGTCTCGCGATTCAACTCATTCCACACGGTACCGTCTGAAATACACCAATGCTTCCACTTTATAACAAACGTTGAGGAGAACTATTTCTCCACACTTTTGCACGGCTAAGCATGCCAGCAGATCTGTAGGTAATCTGCTAAATACTTTAAGAAGGTCCTTTTGTCACAAATAAGGACGCCAGGAGAAGGATACCTCAAATCTTCTAACAATCCTGGCGTTTTTTTCATAAGCTGTTGCATACGACAGCCACAAGTTACGAGTTTGAAAATACGTCAATATATTGAGGCCGGGGCAAAGAAATGAACATTTCACTGGATGTTACTGGCTTGTATGGTGAAACTGAGCTTTGCGGATATTCAGCTAATGGAATCTTTTCAAACTCGTAACGATGAAGAATTAAATTTACCCTAAACGACGAGAAGTGCTTTAAAAATCAGTTAGGCAGGTACGAGATCGGGTTAAGGTCACGGCTGCGCAACGTCTCATCTCGATTGTCTTCGTGTTGTGTGCTGCCTCATTACTTATGTGCAATTGCCGCCCAGAACTTCGCTCCGACATGGACAGTATCATCGACGGGCAAAGCGATCAGACTATCTCAAAATCATCGCACGCGCTGAGAACCACTTAAAGATTTTTTTTTGGGGTTTGAGTCATTGGTTGGGCCCGGCTAAGAACGTAGGTAGTCTGTTGGGTCAGCAACGGATTTTTGTGAAGATATGACAGATCGAAATCTTCCGAAAGATGCCAGCCTTCCAACAGCCATTTGGCATCACATGAGAAAAGAAAGTAGCTTATCAACAGATGATATAGCACAAGTGAGTGGAAATTGATTTATATATTTATATATTTATTTACATAAGCCTGCGGACCAGACTTATGTGCAATCAACAGCTCATATATGAAATCACCAACAAAAAAACATCTAGGAACAACGAGGGAAAAACTACCAGTATTTTGGTCAGATAAAGCAATGGATTCAAGCAGATTCTGTAAAAAGGGTCTCCCAAGCAGAAGTGGTTTGGTTAGCGTTACAAATGCTTCAACAAAAAGGGAACAATAGGAAAGCGGAATGAGGAGAGTCTACAAAAAATGAACAATATCCTCCAAGAACTCTTTCTTTTTCGAAACTTCAAACAGCGGAGACAAACCGTTGTGGTTCTCTATGAGGAAGCGCTTTTGGCTCCATAAAGGACTTTGATTATGTGAGTGCCGATAAAATATGTATATATGCATGTGAACCTAATAGCTATCATTAAAAAGGAGATGATGTTAAATTGTTTTAGGGAACCAGTCAATTCTTCCTCGTAAAATACCACAACGGTTTGTTTCCGCTGTTTGGAAGTTTCGAAAAAGAAAAAGAGTTCTTGGAGGATATTGTTCATTTTTGTAGACTCTCCTCATTCCGCTTTCCTATTGTTCCCTTTTTGTTGAAGCATTTGTAACGCTAACCAAACCACTTCTGCTTGGGAGACCCTTTTTACAGAATTGTTCACTTTCTTGATATTACGCTGTAATATCCCATGCAGAAATTTCGAACAAAGACCTCTTCATCTCCCCACTAGATCAGTCCTCTTTCTGTGGTCACAAGAATCAATGACCCAAACTGTTGTAAAACTATCTCAGAAAAATCACTCGATGTGGCTGACCAAGACCGATGTTCACATGATATTAGCTAAGAAATGAATGATATCCATGATATCGTTCCACATAATTCATTCATATTGATCGCGTCAGCCACATCTGGCTACACCGGGTGTTATTTGCACCTTCCATGTTTTCATACGTATCGAACGGGTCGGCCACGGTGATTTTCTCAACCAACTCTGACAGGGACCTTAGGCCCCGGTTATAGTTGGTCGTCGAACGTAACCAGCCCGGTCGATAATCATGAAAAACCTGCTGGCATACAGCCGGATGCAGAATCTGCCTGCAGTTCTTCGCTTTCAAACGAAACTAACTTAAAACCGGGACGGTCGGAAACTACCTTCCATTCCATCTGGACACTTTCACGTCAGTGAACAAAGCAGTTTTACATACTCATTCGTTTCCGTTGCCCCATTCCTTCGCAGAACAGCCGCTTCGATTCCATGAATCTGATATGAAAAAGCTCTGCTGAGCTGCGAATGGAATAGTTCTAACAATTTGTTTTGAATTTGGATGCTAATAAGCAAGTACCATTTTATTGCAGAAAAAATCAGTAGGCTGGTGAAGAAGGAAGAGGAGCACTCAAAATGGGGTTGTGTGAATGACCTTACGAAACTGAAAAGCAGCCTGGCAACATGACCTGACATGACTCACATAACATCTCAAACTTTCTGCTTGCTATGCTTGTCATCCTTACACTTTTACAGAAGTTTTGCAGGTGTTCTCTCCTGCGCGAATTCGGGGCATAATTTCTCGGATGGCTAGCATCGAGTCTGAGCTCCTGCTCCTCTACGGGGTGGTCTTCACAACTTTTCGGATGAGCAGCAACGGGTCCCGAACACCTGCCCACTATCCGGGTTTCACGACGTCCCGATGACTTCATCAGAAGCCCGAAGCACTTTTGGGACTATCCCTAGACGGGAAGGGGTCACCCACGATTTTCCCATGAAAATGAATGGAAAACCTGATAAAGATATTTGATGCTGCTATCAATCATTGTTGTTGATGAAGTTCTGTAGAAATACTTCGATTGATAGCGTTATAGATCGGTGGTTCATTCCATTTCTGACTTGAATCTTGAGTGCCCCGTCTGGGAATAGTCCCGCACTTCTCGATGTCCCGATGACGTCATCAGAAGCCCGAAGCACTCTTGGGACTATCCTAGACGGGAGGCACCACGACTTTCTCATGAAAATGAATGGAAACCTGATAAAAGATGTTTGATGCTGCTATCACTCATTGTTGTTGATGAAGCTCTGTAGAAATACTTCGATTGATAGCGTTATAGATCGGTGGTTCATTCCATTTCTGACTTGAATCTTGAGTGCCCCCGTCTAGGATAGTCCCGCACTTCTCACGATGTCCCGATGACGTCATCAGAAGCCCGAAGCTTACTCTTGGGACTATCCTAGACGGGGGGCACCCACGACTTTCTCATGAAAATGAATGGAAACCCTGATAAAGATGTTTGATGCTGCTATCACTCATTGTTGTTGATGAAGCTCTGTAGAAATACTTCGATTGATAGCGTTATAGATTGGTGGTTCATTCCATTTCTGACTTGAATCTTAGAGCCCCCGTCTAGGATAGTCCCGCACTTCTCATGATGTCCCGATGACGTCATCAGAAGCCCGAAGCACTCTTGGGACTATCTAGACGGGGGCACCTACGACTTTCTCATGAAAATGAATGGAAACCTTGATAAAAGGTGCTTGATGCTGCTATCAGTCATTGTTGTTGATGAAGTTGTGTAGAGATACTTTGATTGATAGCGTTATAGATCGGTGGTTCATTCCATTTCTGACTTGAATCTTGAGTGCCCCGTCTAGGATGGTCCACACTTCTCACGATGTCCCGATGACGTCATCAGAAGCCCGAAGCACTCTTGGGACTATCCTAGACGGGGGCACCTCCACTTTCTCATGAAAATGAATGGAAACCTGATAAAGATGTTTGATGCTGCTATCACTCATTGTTGTTGATGAAGCTCTGTAGAAATACTTCGATTGATAGCGTTATAGATCGGTGGTTCATTCCATTTCTGACTTGAATCTTGAGTGCCCCCGTCTGGGATAGTCCCGCACTTCTCGATGTCCCGATGACGTCATCAGAAGCCCGAAAGCACTCTTGGGACTATCTAGACGGGGGGCACCCACTTTCTCATGAAAATGAATGGAAACCCTGATAAAAGATGTTTGATGCTGCTATCACTCATTGTTGTTGATGAAGCTCTGTAGAAATACTTCGATTGATAGCGTTATAGATTGGTGGTTCATTCCATTTCTGACTTGAATCTTAAAGAGCCCCCCCCCGTTTAGGATAGTCCCGCACTTCTCATGATGTCCCGATGACGTCATCAGAAGCCCGAAGCACTCTTGGGACTATCCTAGACGGGGGGGCACCCACGACTTTCTCATGAAAATGAATGGAAACCTTGATAAAAGGTGCTTGATGCTGCTATCAGTCATTGTTGTTGATGGAGTTGTGTAGAAATACTTTGATTGATAGCGTTATAGATCGGTGGTTCATTCCATTTCTGACTTGAATCTTAGTGCCCGTCTAGGATAGTCCGCACTTCTCACGATGTCCCGATGACGTCATCAGAAGCCCGAAGCACTCTTGGGACTATCCTGAACGGGGGCACCCACGACTTTCTCATGAAAATGAATGGAAACCTTGATAAAGGTGCTTGATGCTGCTATCACTCATTGTTGTTGATGAAGCTCTGTAGAAATACTTTGATTGATAGCGTTATAGATCGGTGGTTCATTCCATTTCTGGCTTGAATCTTGAGTGCCCCCGTCTAGAATAGTCCCGCACTTCTCATGATGTCCCGATGACGTCATCAGAAGCCCGAAAGCACTCTTGGGACTATCCTGAACAGGGGCACCACGACTTTCTCATGAAAATGAATGGAAACCCTGATAAAAGATGTTTGATGCTGCTATCACTCATTGTTGTTGATGAAGTTGTGTAGAAATACTTTGATTGATAGCGTTATAGATCAGTGGTTCATTCCATTTCTGACTTGAATCTTAGAGTGCCCCGTCTAGGATAGTCCCCGCTCACGATGTCACGATGACGTCATCGAAGCCCGAAGCACTCTTGGGACTATCCTAGACGGGGGGGCACCACGACTTTCTCATGAAAATGAATGGAAACCCTGATAAAAGATGTTTGATGCTGCTATCACTCATTGTTGTTGATGAAGCTCTGTAGAAATACTTCGATTGATAGCGTTATAGATCGGTGGTTCATTCCATTTCTGACTTGAATCTTGAGTGCCCCCGTCTAGGATAGTCCCACTTCTCGATGTCCCGATGACGTCATCAGGCCCAAGCACTCTTGGGACTATCCTAGACGGGAGGCACCGACTTTCTCATGAAAATGAATGGAAACCTGATAAAAGATGTTTGATGCTGCTATCACTCATTGTTGTTGATGAAGCTCTGTAGAAATACTTCGATTGATAGCGTTATAGATTGGTGGTTCATTCCATTTCTGACTTGAATCTTAAAGCCCCGTCTAGGATAGTCCCGCACTTCTCACGATGTCCCGATGACGTCATCAAGCCCGAAGCACTCTTGGGACTATCTGACGGGGGGCACCTACGACTTTCTCATGAAAATGAATGGAAACCTTGATAAAAGGTGCTTGATGCTGCTATCACTCATTGTTGTTGATGAAGTTGTGTAGAATACTTTGATTGATAGCGTTATAGATCGGTGGTTCATTCCATTTCTGACTTGAATCTTGAGTGCCCGTCTAGGATAGTTCTGCACTTCTCACGATGTCCCGATGACGTCATCAGAAGCCGAACTCTTGGGACTATCCTAGACAGGGGCACCCACGACTTTCTCATGAAAATGAATGGAAACCTTGATAAAGGTGCTTGATGCTGCTATCAGTCATTGTTGTTGATGAAGTTATTGTAGAAATACTTTGATTGATAGCGTTATAGATCGGTGGTTCATTCCATTTCTGACTTGAATCTTGAGTGCCCCCGTCTAGGATAGTCCCGCACTTCTCGACGTCCCGATGACGTCATCAGAAGCCCGAAGCACTTTCACGACGTCCCGATGACGTCATCAGAAGCCGAAGCACTTTCGACGTCCCGATGACGTCAGAAGCCCAAGCACTTTTCGACGTCGATGACGTCATCAGAAACCGAAGCACTTTCGACGTCCCGATGACGTCGTCAGAAGTAAGCACTTTTCACGACGTCCCGATGACGTCATCAGAAGCCAAGCACTTTCACGACGTCCCGATGACGTCATCAAACCCAAGCACTTTTCACGTCCCGATGACGTCATCAGAAGCCCGAAAGCACTTTCGACGTCCCGATGACGTCATCAAGCCCAAGCACGCTTTCGACGTCCGATGACGTCATCAGAGCCCGAAGCACTCTCGACGTCCCATGACCTCATCAGAAGCCCGAAGCACTCTCACGACGTCCCGATGACGTCATCAAAGCCCGAAGCACTTTTTCACGACGTCGATGACGTCATCAAAGCCGAAGCACTTTTCACGACGTCGATGACGTCATCAAAGCCCGAAGCACTTTCGACGTCCCGATGACGTCATCAAAGCCAAAGCACTTTTCACGACGTCCTGATGACGTCATCAAACAAGCACTTTCGACGTCCCGATGACGCCATCAGAAGCCCAGCACTTTTCACGACGTCCTGTTGACGTCATCAAGCCCGAAGCACTTTTCACGACGTCCTGATGACGTCATCAAACCAAGCACTTTTCGACGTCCTGATGACGTCATCAAAGCCAAGCACTTTCACGACGTCCGATGACGTCATCAGAAGCCCGAAGCACTTTCACGACGTCCTGATGACGTCATCAAACCGAAGCACTTTTCACGACGTGCCGATGACGTCATCAGAAGCCGAAGCACTTTCGACGTCGATGACGTCATCAGAAGCCCACACTTTCCACGACGTCCTGATGACGTCATCAGAAGCCAACCACTTTCGACGTCCGATGACGTCATCAGAAGCCGAGCACTTTCGACGTCCTGATGAGCGTCATCAAACCAACACTTTCGACGTCGATGACGTCATCAAAGCCCGAAGCACTTTTCGACGTCTCGCGGCGTCATCAAAGCCGAAGCACTCTCGACGTCCCGATGACGTCATCAGAAACTCGAGGACACTTTCACGACGTCCCGATGACGTTATCAGAAGCCCGAAACACTTTTCACGACGTCCCGATGACGTCATCAAGCCCGAAGCACTTTTCGACGTCCGATGACGTCATCAGAAGCCGAAGCACTTTCCACGACGTCCTGATGACGTCATCAAAACCGAGCACTTTTCGACGTCGATGACGTCATCAAAGCCCGAAGCACTTTTCGACGTCTGATGACGTCATCAGAAGCCGAAGCACTTTCGACGTCCCGATGACGTCATCAGAAGCCCGAAGCACTTTCGACGTCTCCATGACGTCATCGGAAGCCCAAGCACTCTCGACGTCCCGATGACGTCATCAGAAACTCGAGACACTTTCACGACGTCCGATGACGTTATCAGAAGCCCGAAGCACTTTTCACGACGTCCGATGACGTCATCAAGCCCGAAGCACTTTTCGACGTCCCGATGACGTCATCAGAAGCCAAGCACTTTTCACGACGTCCCGATGACGTTATCAGAAGCCCAAAGCACTTTTCGACGTCCCGATGACGTCATCAGAAGCCGAAGCACTATTCACGACGTCCCGATGACGTTATCAGCCGAAGCACTTTTCGACGTCCTGATGACGTCATCAAAGCCCAAGCACTTTTCACGACGTCCCGATGACGTTATCAGAAGCCCGAAGCACTTTTCACGACGTCCGATGACGTCATCAAACCGAAGCACTTTCGACGTCCCGATGACGTTATCAGGAAAGCCCCACTTTTCACGACGTCCCGATGACGTCATCAAACGAAGCTTACTTCGACGTCCCGATGACGTTATCAAGCCAAGCACTTTTCGACGTCCCGATGACGTCATCAAGCCCGAAGCACTTTTCGACGTCCCGATGACGTTATCAGAGCCAAGCACTTTTCACGACGTCCCGATGACGTCATCAAACCAAGCACTTTTCGACGTCCGATGACGTTATCAAGCCCGAGCACTTTTCACGACGTCCCGATGACGTCATCAAACCGAAGCACTTTCACGACGTCCCGATGACGTTATCAAAGCCAGAAGCACTTTTCACGACGTCCCGATGACGTCATCAAGCCCGAAGCACTTTTCACGACGTCCGATGACGTTATCAAGCCGAAGCACTTTTCACGACGTCGATGACGTCATCAAATGAGCACTTTTCACGACGTCCGATGGCGTTATCGAAGCCGAAGCACTTTTCGACGTCCCGATGACGTCATCAAGCCCGAAGCACTTTTCACGACGTCCCGATGACGTTATCAGAAGCCAAGCACTTTTCGACGTCCTGATGACGTCATCAAACCAAAGCACTTTCGACGTCCCCATGACGTCATCAGAAACTCGAGACACTTTCACGACGTCCCGATGACGTTATCAGAAGCCCGAAGCACTTTTCACGACGTCCTGATGACGTCATCAAATGGCACTTTTCACGACGTCCCGATGACGTCATCAAAGCCAAGCACTTTCACGACGTCCCGATGACGTCATCAAAGCCAAGCACTTTCACGACGTCCCCATGACGTCATCAAAGCCAAACACTCTCACGACGTCCCGATGACGTCATCAGAAACTCGAGACACTTTTCACGACGTCCGATGACGTTATCAGAAGCCCGAAGCACTTTTCACGACGTCCTGATGACGTCATCAAAGCCCGAAGCACTTTTCACGACGTCGATGACGTCATCAGAAGCCAAGCACTTTCACGACGTCCCGATGACGTTATCAAAGCCGAAGCACTTTTCACGACGTCGATGACGTCATCAACCGAAGCACTTTTCGACGTCTGATGACGTCATCAGAAACCAAGCACTTTTCACGACGTCCCGATGACGTCATCAAGCCAAGCACTTTTCACGACGTCCCGATGACGTCACCAGAATCCCACTGACCTACAAATCGATTACTTACCTGTCTGCCGTTGATTGCCTTCGACCATTGGCGGTGTCTAATAACAGTGAGGACTGAAAAGCGTGACGGCCACGGCCTACGGCCCAGCCCACGGCCTACGGCCTGACTCACGGCCTACGGCGCACACCATGAAAATTTCTTAAGCTTTCGGGCTCATAACTTTGTTGTTTGTGAACCGATTTGGCTGAAATTTGGACAGCAGATGTCTTCTGGACCCCTTCATTTTATATCAGAAGAAATCTTCAGAAATTTTGTTCCCAAAGATTCTATAAACTATTTTATAAAATTATAAGTGATCACAAGGCCTAAACTAAACCAAACCTCTCCAGCCGCTTCGCGGCTGGAGCGATATACGTATAGCCCGTAATGGCGAGAGTAAAAGTGACTGCTCCGCGAAGGATTAGCGCTCGCCAGGGTCGTTCTCGAAGTATTCAGTTGCAAGTTTCCTGAACGCCTTATGACTCACAGGGATGGATTTGAGCCTAACGAGCCGTTCAAGTGCTGGAGTCGCCCTATTAATAAAGTAAAAGCGCCTGCAGTTAAGGTTCGAGTTTTGACGCAGAATTTTTGAAGCTCCTCCCCTGGTACTTGATGTTCTCACCTCGACCATACACTCAAGCCGGAGACCAAAAAAGAGATGGAAAGATCGATGCAGAGGAAATAGAAGTTGATAAAATTCGTTTCGCCTCTACCCGCAGACGAACCTTACCAAACAACTCTGCCGAGGCTCCTCAGTGAGGAACAGAAGTCCGGTTGATACAAGATTTTGTGCAGTAGTAGTAAGTCATTAAACTATTTTCTTATCAAAAGAGATTGCAAGTTGAGCACGCTATTCCTGGTTTCTGCAAATGGCGTTTGTTGATAATGGCAAAATGCAAGCTTCCTGATCATTAACTTCCTTGTGAACCCGTTTTGCACCTTTTCAAGCCTAACTATGCTCTTTGATGTGTCATTTGTTGATAAGCTACTTTCTTTTCTCATTTGATACCAGATGGCTGTCGGGAGCCGGCCTCTTCCAACGGATTTCGAAACATTCTACCTCCCATATCTTCACAATAATGTGTTAAAGACCCAACAAATTCTACCTACGTTCTCACGAGGGCCCAATCAATGATTCAAACCCTAACAAAACGGTGAGTGGTTTTCAACACGTACGTTGCCTTTGACTCAAATGTTCACGACGAGAATGGTTGCACTGCTCCTGGATGCAATCAGAAGCATGGGTAACTATCGAAGGATTCCTAATCCACAAAAAAATGTTTTCAGTTCCAATAGCAGTTTTTGTGGGTTTTTCTAAATATAAACCTATGGGCAGTCACCCACACCTATGTTTCCCGCTAGAAACGCTGCGACGACTCTAAACGTGAACGCGTTCAACTTCAAGGCTTCAACTCATCGTCCGCAACGAAAAAAGCGCCGGTTTCAAAAACCAGCCTCATCGATAGAAGTATTCCGATACTTCAGCCCATCACTACAACCTCTCAGTTTCAAATGAAAGAGGAGTTGTACCGTATGCTAATATGTCGACATGGCATTCCAGTGGAACCGTCGCTTCTGCCGAGTCCGCTTGAACAAAGAGTTTGAAAAAATCCCGTTTGAAATAACTACCCGCCTCATAGTTTCTTTCTCTGACACTTACAATACCCACAGCCGAAATCCCCGTAAACTAAAAACTTTCGAATTATCGTACTGTTGGCGTGCTTTCGGACGATTGCTGCTATCCGAAGTTTTCGGTCCCTCATCTGCTCTTCTGACAGTCGTTCAGCTCTTCGCCGCTTTGGTGGTGGTTCCACGAATTCTTCCTCCTCCTCATCTGCACTCTCCGCCTCCACTTCCAAACCGGACATTTCGATCTAAACGGAAACAAGTGGATCTGAATAAACAGGGAATTTTAAACTGATGAGGCCACCACGCCATTACCGCATCGGCCCAAGTTTGGAGCACGGCACGGCATTCTCAAAACCATTTCATCAAAACGGTCTCCAAAATTTTGGGAAAATTCCTTTCTTCTTGTTTCCACACAGAATACAAAATCATGCAAAAGATGCGAACCAGGGAAGCATTATCTATTCCGTTTGTAACATCGTTTACAGCCTCGTCGCCAAACGGTTCGCCACTCGTGCTTGGCATCTCTGTATCCAGATCTGAAGTATACGACAAATCTGAAACAACAGATGACCTTTCGCTGATCGTTTTCCGTCGCTCCCTGAAAACTGTCGGATTCGTCAACGCGTTATCTCACATGAAGAACAGACTTACCGCCACTGTTGCAAGCACTGTGGTGACACGGGGCCAGGTTTCCTCTTAGGTGGTTTCCCCACCCCGTCAATTTTCACCCGTTCTCTTCGGGACTCCTTCGTTGTCGGAACCGCAGCGTTTGCGCCAACCGGACCTTCTCCGACCTAAGAAAATTTAGTGAGATCGGATCACGTGAAATGCCTATGAGACTTCAGAAATGATCACGAACCTCATCAATAGCGAGACTCTTCTTATCGGTCTTGAATGGATTTCCGAATGCATGCGTCCGAACCGGAGTCGGCTCTAGCGGCCTTAGTGGAACATGCCCAATCGCTGCTAATCCCTTGATATATTCCTCATAATTACCCATCTGAGCTATAGGTAATTGATGAAGTTCGTCTGCAAAACTTATTCTGTTGCTATCGACCCGTAAAATCATTAAATAAAAATGGTGTACCCACCGGAGTTATGCAATTTCAGATCAACACCCGGAGGTCCACCATCCAAGACAGCTAGAGGGCTTTCTCGCAAAGTCATATCAAGATTAGCACGCAACCTAAACCATAAACGTTATCCGTGTATTGCAGGTAACAAACTTATTATGAGGTTTGAAGACACTGATGGGTAAGTAATGATACAGTACTGACGGTTTTAAAGTCATATTCGCACAATAAATCTGTGACTAACACTACTCTCTTCATAGGATGACCCAGAAGAAAACGCGCTCGGAATGACGTGATGATAGTTGGAACTACACGTGAGCCCACCCAGCGCCTAAGCCTGTACCACGAATAAAGCGGCTCGTAGCCAATGCTACTGCTCTCGTTCTATCCCTGGTCGCTAAGGACGACCCCTGAATAATCGTTACACCTGTGCAAGGCAACGCGTGAAGCGTGATGTATTGCAGGAGGGGGGGGGGAGAGGATCGGACCTTCGACCGAGAACCGAGGTGGGCTTCCATCAGAGGGGGCGGGGGGGGGGTACTGAAAGCAATACTGCTGGCATGAAAATTGCCACAATAATAATAACACTATTATTATATTAAGAATAACAATGATAATTGTGGTAATAATTGTCATAGAAATGAACATATTAATAGCGTAAATCACTCCGACATGCTACAAAAACTCGTAAGATGCATTTTTAGGCGATTTGGGTTTCACAGGTTCGATCCCGCCCGACGCTAAAATTTTTGCAAGATTGGGAAACGGTGGATAGTTGACTATTTTGGAAGAACGTGGTTTAGGTGATATCTCTCAAAATTTCGTTCACGAAAATGCAATTTTGGGCTACCTACAAGGTGCGATCCCGCTCCAGGCTAGATATTTTTGACGCCCTGAGGGTACACAGGTGCAGCCTCAATAGTGCGCTGCCCGTTTCTGAGAACGAACAGTCGGTATGGATCCTAGTGAGACTTTGCGTTCACTATTGAACGTTTGCACAAACGCGGTGCCATAAACTAAAACATAGGTGCACTGAGTCTGCGCCAACCTTTAACGGGGAACGCAAAGCATCATCATGCCAACGTTACCCAAAATTTCGCATCATAAGGATCCATGCCGACGTTACTCAAAATTTCATGGACGAATGTGCAAGCTGACGAAAGCTACACAAAGCCGGGCACTCAAAAATATACTCAAGTCCAGGATTTTGATGAAAATTTTGCAGGTAATTTTGGAGACCGCTAGGCCGCTAGCGTAGCAGCACCGGAAAGTCAGTTCAGCACCCGAATACGTTCGAAAAAAACCGGTTATATATTAAAACGTTCACGTTTAAATATAGAACCAGTTTTTAGACCGCTCAAAACTGCCTTTGAAGACTAAAGGCTTTTTAGGTGTAATACTTTCAAATGTGTCACACCTAGTTCCCATAGAATTCTTGGTGATGTTCCCCAGGGCGGAGTACTTCCACCTATTACGTATGAGCTTCCCTCGATTAATTCCTTGAAAGACGTTGGTTGCTTGTTTAATCCTGTTTTGGAACATGGGAAATTCGAAGTATTTGCAAAAAGCTCTTATATGTAGCCAAATGGTCGAATGAATGGAAATTGCCGCTTTCCAGCGAGAAAACTAAAGTGATGAAGCTTGGTAAGAGGCGAGTTAGTCGCTTCTTTACTATTGGCGGCATGCAGTCGAGCGAGGTCAGCGAGATTAAGGACCTTGGTTTTCTTATCGAGGACGATTTTAACTTCGATGATCACTGCCTCCAGGTCGCGTCCATGGCTAACAGGATGATGCACAGCGCGTTTCGAGCACTATCAACCACCAGTGCAAACGTAATGAGGTGTATAAAACTTACGTACGTCCACTTATGGAGTATGGTACGGTAGTTTTTAATCCATACAAAAAGTGATTCATCGATGCGCTGGAAAGAGTCCAGAATACTTTTACACGTAGTATTCTTCAGGACATCGAGGTTTCAGACTTATCGCAACGCGTGTCATGTCACCAGGAACGTTAGATTGGGCCTAACCACCCTAGAGCACAGGAAAAAAAAGGTTTGATGTGATAATGATGTATAAGATCATTCATGGGAGTGCTGGTATCAAGGCTAGCCGGCTGTTCAACCTCAGACCATCAACCACTAGGGGAGCGCCGGTGAAATTGGGCCTCGTTGGAGCCAAGCGGAATGTAGGACAGCACTACTTTGTCAATAGGGCGAGGGGTGAATTCAACAAATTACTTCGGTCAGGTTTGGTAGGAGGGAGGTATACTGAATTCAAAAAGGCGCTTGAGAGTTATCTGTTGTCCCAAGAGTGAAGTTTGTGATATCTCTTCTCTTGATGGTGCCGATCTATGCCTAACAGTAAGTTAATAAATTTGTTTTATTATTGTCCGACAATCTTTAGTTCATTTAACTGCCGTTAAGGGTTTCTTTTTGTTGTTTGTCTTTGACACGGTTCTACCGAGTAATCAATCAAATCAACTCAAATTAGGCGTGACACATTTGAATGTATCACACCTAAAATCGGTTTCCACAGTTCGTTTAGAGCTGTCTAAGAAAATTTTATTTTATTTGTGTCACGATCTAGCTTTTCCGCACGTTGCTACAACGCTAGCGGTCATATTAAGATCTTCGGAAAGATAACTTGTAAATTGTTCATTATACCCTGAACTAGAACATATCTTCGAGAGCGCCCCTTTGTGTAAAGCTCCTCAGCTTGCACCTGCGCCCATGAAGTTTCGGGAACGTTTTCAGATACGGATAGTCATACTATTGATCAAGTTTTCGTACTCTAGACAGCACCTGTGCGCCCTCAGGGCATCAAATAAAGTCCAGTCGTTGAACATACATGTGGCCTTAGGAGAAAAGTCAAATCGACGTTGACAATCGTACCTCGTGCTGTAGCTTGAAATCTACCACTTCCTTACAATGCCCATACGGTACTAAATTAAAATGAAGTCAACCCTTCCAATCACCGTTTTTCCCAATACTACCGGTATGATCAATCACAACGCTTCGTGTAGATTTGATTGATGACCACGCAATCTTGAGTGATAAGGTCATATTAGACGCCCTGATGTTACAAGGCGGAAGTGAGATTTTTCGCCTCGAAATTGACGCTCTTTTCTAATAGCAGGCGTTTGCACTTTTCGAACCTCACGAAGAGACTACTCATTCCCAGGAAGCCATCTAGTATGCTAACTACAAGGTTAGACCGGGACCATACTTCCGGCGACCAGTGACAGCGGTAGTGCAAACCAGGCAAAACGATTTTCAGTCGATACTGATTGAAACATTGCGTAGCTCATCGCTCGGAGTATGATCCCTGCCTTATATCGAGCTTTTTGATCATTTCTTTATCAACTCCTCAGATAGCACTTTGCGCGATTTTTCAGCCTTATTGGATACAAGAACCGGATTGCGGCCAAATACTTCATGCGTTAAATTTGACGGGGAAATATTTCCAGAGAGCAAGCTGTAAGAAGGAAAAACGGGTAAAACGCTGGGAATTTCGCGAATTTTCTTTGGACCGTCCTCTGCATGAAGTTGGTTGCTCCGAAACATCCCGTGACAGATGTTGAAAACAGAATTCCTACTCGCGCAGATTTGCATTCTTCGCACTCAAACAATCGGGTGAAGAACGCAATGAGAGTCTTTCATCGAGCGAGCTACTTTCTAACGAGTGCGAGACAATGGTTAAAGGTATGTGCATTAGGCCGGGATCATACTTCCACCGACCAGCGATGGGATGCAATGTTTACGATCCATATCGACCGAAAATCGATATGCCTGAAGCGCACCGCCGCTGTCGCGGGAAGTATGATCTCAGCCTAACACTTCCAACCTGTACAAAACAAGAGATTTCGCACGAGTATAGAAAGCGCCTGCCCCATTGCCGAAATCTCCAATTGGTCGCTTGTCATGGCAAATGTTTTCTGAGGCAAACTCTCAGCACAGCGTCAAGCGGGGTTGCAAAGTTTCTCAACGAGGGTGGCAGGTGGTCGCAAAAATTTCGAAGCAAAAAGGAAAATTTCTGGAAATGATTGAAAATTAAAAATAATGGTTATTAAACACCATAAGGTACGTTTTTTCAGTACTCTATACTTGAAAAAAGTTGAAAAAATAAGTGCACAAAATTATTCTGGGGGGGGATCGCGAAAATTTTGGATATTTGGAAGAAAGTTGGATGGCCGGAAGGGGAGGGGGGGCATTGCGCTGTAATTGCGGACAATTATAAAACGCCCCGCTTGACCGTGTCTCAGCAGCATCATATGGGAGTTAAAGAGCGCACTAGAAAAATACTATTCCAAAACATGCTTGACTATTAAATCACTTCTAACACTCTGAACAGGGACAAGTTTCACCGCGTTCCAAACGAAAAATGCCAACGTTGATATATTCTATTTCTCCTCCTGGCTGGGGATGAATGGAACTATTTATACAGCCGTAGAAATCACTGGTAAGAGCATGGTAGTGCCCTCTAAAGGACAACATTACACAGTATAATGAACGAGAATCAAGAAAAAATCATTGATGCGAACTGAGTGAATTAACATTAATTAAAGGTGATGAGAATGAAATCCCCAATTACCTCGGCAGTTGGCCAACCATCTCAACTGCTGGCACTATCATAGGATTTCTGAAACGACATCCCGCCAAGGGTCGTACACGAGGCTCACAAAGATGTATCTGAAGTACTTTCCATTACACCACGAAGGAATACCCGTGTTATTGATATAAAAGAGATGTCCTTAAGTGCAACTATACTCACATGCAACTGCATTCTCTGAGGAGATATTCTCATTTTCGCCAGCTCCGCCTCTGGATCTTTCATTGCCTCCTGATCACGACGATCCCTTCGCGAAATGCGATCTTTCATACGCACCTGACCCGGCTGCCAGTCTCGCGGCGGTGGCGAATACGGTATGTGTTCGACAGGCACCTAGATTCGACAACATATAATTGCGTTCATTTGCTCACAACCAACTTCCTCCGTATAATTCAACCTTCTTCGTGAAAAAATCTGATTGAAAATAGACATGTCGACTTCGCTTTATTGGGAAGTTGATCGAATCCACAGCGAAGCACGCGGCGGAGAACAGCCGCGCGCGCGTTGTCGTTCGAGCACGTTACCCGAGCGCCAGCTATTTTTCATGTTAGAGGCCCCACGATAAACGCGCTCCAACGACGACGCGCACGCATTGGTTTTCCGCCGCGCGCGTCACGTCTGCCAGCCGAACTGCACCTGCGCTGTGGAGCATTCGATCAACATCCCGCTTCATTTGGAACACTGCGTCAACTCATTAGGTTAATCTTGAGCTTTCTCTACTTGGAAATGCATCAAATTCAACCGAGAGAAGTGAGAGAAGCCCCTTTCCCCCAGAGAAGACTCTGTCGCCATCAAATAGTCTCAGATATAGAGCAAATAAGGCCGAGACCATACTTCTCGTTCTCGAGTCGGCTAAGAGTGACGTGTCATACTTATCCTTAGCGCGCTTGCAATTTAGCGTCATTATGCTACAGCGCATCGCCAACGCTCCCTGCACGGTTGACGGAGAACTCGATCCCTCCAGGCCAAGGTGACGTCTCAACCAGGGTTGAGCCGGGTTGCGAGTCGGCGCAAGGAAGGGTCGCAAAAACTTAGACCAAACTCCAAAAAAAAACTGAATAACTGGGGGGTCGTAAAATTTCCTCCTAAACTATTTGTTAAGCTAAGAAGAGGTGGTTATAGTCAGTCGCGGGAAGTATGCAATTTTGGTTTTCGGTTTCGTCGAAGTTTTTTTGCGATAGTCAAATTCAACATAAAACACGTCAACTGCGAGCGACCTTGATCTTGAAGAACATGAAACATTGTCTTTGATTACCACAAATTAGTGTTTTTTTTTCAAATTTTTCACCCTCAAAAAGTTAAAAGAATTTTTTATCTCGGGGGCGACCTTCTCCACTTTCCGGTCATCAAACTTTTTTTCCAAAAATCCAAAAACTTTGCAGCCCCCGAGGTGTATTTTTGGACTTTTTTCAAAAAAAAAATGTTGAAATTTAGAGAATTGAAAAGGTATGTATGGTGTTCAAAAACTGTTATTTTCAATTCCCAATCGTTTGCAGAGATTTTCTTTATTGGGCCCGAAACTTTTGCAATCTCTCCGAAGGCCGCGATGGAAATAGTTCCGACCATTTTTGTCGCTGTCGCTGCCGTACCGCCTCAGTTTCTTCGAATTTGTTGATGTTCTTTTGTTACCATCTGCCCATTAATCCTCTCCAAAAATATTTATTTCGCATATTTCACTGTTTTTTTTTTCAATCAAGCTAATGGCGGCGAAGAGGTGAGGGACGCAGAGACAGAAATATTATTCGCCAACAAATTTTAGCCACGCCCCCTTTCTCTCGCTCTGGGGACACCTCGAATTTCGCAGCGACGCCACTCAGGAAGGCCCTATAGGGGCTTCATATTCCACAAAAAATCGGACTCCAAGGTGAGTTCAAGCAGATATCGGAATGACTGAAATTGCGGCGGGTAGTTCTACTGGAAAAAATTGCATAGCGGTGAAGCGATGTGACGAGTTCAACCCCCACAAGTTTTGCGAGGAGTGTGATTTTGAACAAGAAGTTCTATGAAAATTCCACCTACAATTGGCAGCATGGTAGTATTTTGTTGCAATAACACTGAAAGTGTGGTGCAGGTCTTCTCAAATTCTTCCTTCCCTTGCGTTTTCAAGTCATTCAAATAATTCAGCAGAGCTGCCGGGTACACCTGGCTCAGGGAAACACCACGTTCATCCAGCAAGTTAGCCTCCATCTTCATTTTACTCAAAGCATTCCGAAGAGGCTAAAATTAAATATTTGACATGATTAAGTTCACGACTTATATCATGAATCTAATAAAGCCAATTACAGTGAGATAATAGGGAGGCATAGCTTCTACGTATCGGTCAAGCCTGGCACGCCAATTCGCAGCACTCCTCACTCGGGGGTCGTTCTAAAAATGATTGCAAATTTAAAACGGACTTAAGGGGACCAAGAAAATGACAGAATGAGCTGGAAACTCAAGTTTTGCATCTGGAATAAACCGCCAACCTTGTATTCCTCAAGCAGTTGTACTATGACAGGATAATTGTACGGCATGATAAAGAGATTGACAAGTTGTGAATTTGAAGCCGTCTTGAGATATCCAAACGGCTTTCCCACTCCTTCCGTTCTGCTCGAAGACCGCACAAACACCTTCAAGAAGCATAATTTCAAGCTAAAAATGGTGATAATGAGGTTCATGTAGAGATGAAGATAGCTCACCTGATAGCACATATTCGCCGATGTGCTTGCGTGCCGATCCAAGATGTACTCCGCAATCGGGCTGGGCTCCAGTTGATATTTATCAAAAGGTAGATCGGTTTGAATGGTCTTAATAATAATCTTTCCCGCTACATCAAGAAAATACCTCGCTAAGGATAGTATTCAAATCATTAGTTGATCAGTAAAGTAACTCTTATTGTGAGTCGAGTAAACACAAAATTAGAATGGCTAATCAGTAGAAAGAGCACGTATACGGGAAAAAAATGAAAGGAGAAAAGGTAGAAATTTCTGAAAATTGTCTCGCAACACAAAGATGAAAACTCATTTTCAATATTTTTCAAGCGACTGACCGGCGCAGGAACAGGATCGATGGAGAACAAAACACAAGGATGAGCACGTCGCGGAGGTAACTGGCCTTTCCTGCAAATACAGTGGTAAAGCATCACAATCATCGCGTTGAAGAAACGTTTCATCTCTACGTCAGCGTTGTGGTGCGTAATCGAAAAGGAGTTAGGGTCAAATGCACATCTTTCCGCCAACGGCCTTCCTGGCAACCAGGGTGAAAAAAACCGTTGGATAGGACCTCAGCGCATCAGCTATCCCCTCCCCTTAGTAAGTATGTTTCGAAAGATTCCGATACCCACCTCGAAATTTAGGTTTTAAGGAGAAATCCTCACGATTCCCACCCATAATTTTCATTCTTGGCCGAATTTTTCACGACCCACTCCACGGGTCGACTAACATTGAAGCGATGTTGACACTGGAGACAACATGGGTGGAGGGGATGGGATAACAGGCTAAACTTTCATCTTCAGAGAAGGAGATCGTTAAAAACTTTTGAACTTTTTTTTTTGAAATTTTACCCGCCAAGTGGTGGGGGTCATAATTTTACCTAGAACAGTCGCAACGCCCTGCTGGAACCTGGGCCTGAACCTGAGCAGGGAAGGGCACGCGACTTCGAGACTGTTGTTCGCTGTATCAGACTCTGAGCTCAAAGATTGGGCCCAAAAAAAGTCCAGAAAGCGCACGGTTCTTGTCGCAGAAATGTGATTTTTAAAACCAGACTAATAGAATCCGAATTGTTAAATAAATGTCACTGCCTGAAAAAAGCACAGAAAAATCTCTTCCCTCGAGTGTTTTGTTGGCTTAAATCGCTCAGTGAAAGAAGTAAATCCTAAGGCAGCGCTCAAACAGCGCCAAGGGGCGGAGGGGAAGAGGCCGTGGGGTTTTTCTGAATGGAAAATTTCTTGAGGGGATACCGGTTAAGGCATGACGCTAAAATCGGTTCAATTAGGGTGCGCCTCTTCCAGGGCCCAGCAAGTCATTGTGTCGGACCTAAACCCATCAGTGACCAAAATTTTTGAGAATGTGATGATCCCCCCCCCCCACAAATTTCTATTTATGGACCAGGTTTGGTACGAGCCCCACCCCAAATCTTCCAATTGGACCGGATTTTGTAACCAGAATTTTGGCGAAAAAAAATCTAGGGAGGACTGAAGAATTCCGCGAGAATCGTTGTCTCGAGGACGAGGATCATGACGTCGTCGAGATAAGATACAGCGGCTCGCTTGTACTTGCGGCTAAAACTTGGCGCACCACCTAGTACTACCCCACCCTTTGAACTATATGAAAAGCTCTCACAACAACGCGACTATTTCCAATCTAAGCCTCCGGCACTTTAGCACTCAAACTGCCACAAGCATACTAATAAGGCGAAGCCGTACTCGATGCGATCATGCCAGAAAGCTTCCGGAATCGGCCAATGTCCCGTAGGTGGCCGGCCGCCGATAGACTTCACATAGATGAGTGTTAACGGCTTGGCCTCCATGTGACTGCGCAAGCGTACGCGAGCTTTGTCTCGATCAGACATACTTTCGTCGTTCGTATCTCGGAGATCTGCAAAAAGAATTTAATACTGTTTCAGTAAAAAGTGGCGCACTTTTGGGGATCAAACTTTAATACATACTTGCAAGAGGTGGACACTCGAAACGGACAATTATGCCCGTCAATTGTATGGCTTGAACGATGTGATCTATCATCGGTCCAATGAGTTTATGCGACTGGAGGAGGTACGACCGCCCTAGAAACAGTTGTGTTTACCAATCACAGAGAAAAGTTTACCCACCGAACATTTGATAGCAGTGATAATTGTGAATTTTGTTGGGGTAACCACGAAAGAGATAGCTGCGGACACCTCAGAAGCCTGCGGTGAGTCGTGTGCGCCCATAAGAAATGCGGTGGTCGATCGCCACACGCGACAGGCGCGCGGACTGATGGGTGGTTCGCAGCTATCCCTTTCGCTGCTACACTCACCATATAAACCGCCAGAAAACTTACTATTGTACAAAAAAAGACAGAAATACTGGAGCGTTACTAAGAAAACTCACCACCAGTAGAGGCGCACAGTGACTCAATCGGTTGCCCGCCATTGGGGAGAATGATTGGAGGAGTGAGGTTGACACGCATCCCTTTTGAAGGGTAACGCAAAACCTAAAAAAGCAAATTATCAAAAATGAACTAAAAATAGGATCGCTCAGCGGTTAACTGTCATTCTAAACGTTCCAACACATACTGACACTTCTAAATTGCTTGACCTGGGGCGGATTCATAACCGAATTTCGTCGTCGGCGAGCTAGGTGAGGGCGGTTCAATGACACTCCACACTCGCATGTGTCCTGTGAGTGTCACGCGATTGTTAGTAACATGAAACGAACGAAGAGAAGTATCAGATACTCCCGGATACGTCAATTCACTTGATTTTCCTCAAATACAGGAATATCGCGCCAACGACCGTTTCGCCATGCGCGACATTCACTGGCGGCGATGCAGCACGCATGGGTGGGCAATGTCTGTTCCCCAAATAATGGTATCTTTATAATGTGCGTCCTCATCCAGAATATGTATTTCAAGCAGAATCTTATCTTCACCTCGCCTAACATCGATGAAGTTCAGTAGTGAACCCAGCCCTTGTTTCACTCAGGCTGAAAGCAAATTCCGACTTACACATGTGTACAGCCTCTGATCCCACCGAAACGATTCATGTGTCATCTCCGAGCCCAGATAAGGTCTACCAATTGGAGCAAGCTGAAAAAAGGACATGTCACAGTAAACAAGAAGAGCGTAAAAAAGTCAAATTTTATCAGATTTATCCTTCTCATAACAAAAAAAAATATTTCCCCACCTCATATCATGAAAAGGAAAAATACGAATTAAAAAAAACAACTTTCACATTCATAAAGCTGAGTAAACTTATTGTATGCGCACTGGCCAAGGAAATCAATCTATTTTCCAAATGCTTGAATCCCTCAAGGTCCAGCTGGACATTATGTCGAAATTAGGTAGAGGTTTGAACCACGGTTGAGCAGGCCGTTGCGCCATTTTTCGACGGAGCTACGACCCCCTCCCCGTTGACCAAAATTTAAAAGAACCAATTTTTAAAATCCCCTCCCGAAATTTGAAAAAAAAAACTCAAGCCTTTTGAGAGTGAAAAACACAAAAGTTCAGACAAAAAACACGATTTTTCCTCCGGAATTTTCCATTTTCAACCAAAATTTTTGGGACCCCCTCCACGACCCATTGTGTGGCGGCACAATCGCGCTTGACCCTTGCCCCTGCAACTGTGCCTACGGAGCAGACAGATCCTTCTGCTATCCGTGAGTGACAGCTCGATCTGTTACCTCAAGTTTCAGCTATGATTCGACACGGAGTGCAGTGTAGCAAAATTCTCTCAGAGCCGCTTCCATCAGAAAATCGACTTAGTAGCACTTTCCTCACTTCATCAAACCACCCACTCCCACAACCCGTGGGTGATGGCGCTATCGGCGAATTCCTCGAACTCCGTCGTAAAAACCTGGCACGCATTGATAATATTTCCCATGATTTGCCTACACCACTCGCAGAGTGGGTTCAACCCAGGTTCTGATTCACAGAGGGAGATTCCCAGTTTGCGCCCTTTTTTCGTATTAAGCTACTCTGAAAACAAGAATAATCACATCCTCATTACACTTCCTTTTCATGCAAAAAAAAAGCCAAACATGATCATGTAAGAACTAGAAGCCTGCCTCACTACCATAACCCTAATAGCAGCTCAAATATGGATCGACTGCAAATTTTTCTGTGGTGTAATCAGATAGGTTCGGTCAAAATTGTGACCTAATCAATCAAAGTCGAAGAATTATCCGTATCGCGCTACTCATGGATCCCAGAGCGTGCACAATAATGGAATCGAAGGGCCCGAATACTAGCTTAGGGCAAGAGAAACCTCAAAACAACCTCCAAAGCCGTAGATCGAAGTTTTCAAGCGAAATAATTCTACAGAAGCAGAGCAAAAATGACGACTAGATCTCTTCGCAAGACGCCGATCGTAAAAATGGTGACGGGACCGTTGTGCCGGCTCTTGCTAGAGCTACGACCTCCTCTGCGACGAATAATTTTCAGAACGTCCACGACCCTCCATTTCTACCTAGAATAATTACGACACCCCCCCCCCACGAAATTTTCATTTGATTTCGACTAGGGATCTCTATAATGTCGACCCAGAAATAAAAATTTGGCGGCAGGGTACGGCACGAGGGGTGGACAAGGCTAAATTTTCTCAGACCCCCTCTTTGAAGAGCAAAATTTTTGCAATTTTCTCAGACTCCCCTCCCAGAAGGTGCTAGTAAATCAAATATTTGGACCTTTTCTCCGACCCCTCCCAGGAGCTTTATTCTATTTTTTTATTGTAAGAATCAAAGAGGAACAACTTTTTCTGAAAGTTGTAGAAATTAACCCGTAGGAGAACCACAACTATAATTTTAGCCTTTACGATAAGTTAATTACACCAAGATTTCAAGTTGAATGGACGGTATTATTGATTTCTTCGAGAAAAAAAAAAGATAAACAGTGTATACCTACGCCTGGCCAGAATGGTTCACCTGAGCTCTCAGCGGACCTCAAACCCCCTCCCCCCCACTCTTGCGCACCTCAGCCCAACCCCAGGTGTGGATATTCACACCCGGCGCCGTACACTGTTTAACGAAGAGATGGTTCTTAACTGATTTTGAAAGAATGGTTTCCGCGCGAATTTTACGACTTGCAACTTTTTCCACCCAGAGTTTACATTGCCAAGGCCATGCACAATACCTCAATCTTTTACCCAGGGTCAAGCGGGAATGGAAAATTTCGCTACGGGGCAGGCGTGGCGGTCGCGAAAATTTCCGCTTGAAAATGAAGGTCAGGGGGTCGCAAAAATTTTGGTCCAAAAATGAAAATTGGTGAAGATTTCCCAAAAAATGACGCGTGCGGCGCGCGCGATGCTGCAGCTTCCATCTGCTCTATGCTCTCTCGCTGTCTCTAACCTACGCTTTGCACCAGCACGCGTAGGAGAATTTGGCGTTTTTACGGCCTATACTCAACGAATTTTTGGTGTCTGACAGTTTCATTAATCATATAAAAACTGCCCAGAAATCGCGCCTCGAGGGGGTCGCAAGAATTACGGATTTCAAAAAAATACGCAACGCCCCGCTTGACCCTGCTTTTACCAGAGCACGAAACTGACGCGTAGTAAAAAAATAGAATGAGAAATCTTTCCATCTGCCCCGACTATTTTCGACAGTCCCGTGAGCTTTTCACGACTTCTTCTCACTAAAAAAAACAAATTCGTCGATCCTACAACTAGCTATGGCACCCAACCTGGCCCAGGCAAACAGAAAAAAGCGGCTTTTCGGCATACCACTAGTATTCTGAAGTAAATAGCGGTACAAGAAATTGGAGGCACCAGAAAAAAATCATGATCTCGCTATAAATAACGTTTTGCCGTCAACGACAAGGATGGACAGCAGAGCTGGTACATGATGGATGTTATACAAGCCAAGATGCTAAACTTTCAGGTGAAATCGTAAAATTCTTGTCTATAAAACATTCAAGACGTTCCATCGATAGCCCTCCAAAATCATGGTCTTGATTGAATATGCACGACTCAAATGCATATGTATATATTCCTCTTCAGCACAATTTTTAAATGGTCGCAAATCACGTAGAGATGGACGCGACTTCCAACGTAGAATTAGGGTTCGATTGGTACAGCCTATGGGTGCGAGAAAAAAACCTGGGCGCGGATAAATCCAATAGAAGCGTGAAGTGACGACGCACTATAGTTGTACACGAACGAAATTTTCGAAAGACTTTTCAAAATTTCTTTCGTTCGTTCGAAAACTCGTCGAACGAAATTTTTTCATTTTTTGTTCGTTGGGATTCGATTTTCGTTCGTTCGACATTTTTCTAAGTTGTACAACTATACCACGCACCCTCCAAAAGCATACAATTATGCGATTTTATAAGAAAAACGTGTCTCTTTCGTTGGGAAAATGTAGAAATGTTAATTTTCAACAGCTTTTCATACTTTACAAAAACATAACACATACATATTTAACACCGCGCAGAAACCCCGGAACTATGTTTAAACCCCCGCTTCCTGTCAAACAGCACTGCCAGCTGCAGTCACAACAGTTTCACATTGGCATAGTCAAGAACGCCGCACATCCCAACTACCCACTCCCGTCATCTGATCCTCATCCCCGTAATATTCGCACACCGCTCCATACTGCTATTTCTACATTGGATCGTCAAAGATGGGCTACCTGTGAGCTCACAAGGAAGAGGCTGCAGCAAATTGAACACACCAGATTCGTGTCTGAATACCTGTCCTGTGCCCTTCCCAATCCCATCCTTGGTACAGTGCCTGCTACGGTCGATGACAGCGAGAAGACTCTACCCAGACGCTCCCGCGTCACTCTAGCGGGTCTACGTTGCGGTCACTCTTCGTAACCCAAAGCCTACGCACATAGGATAGACGAGTCGGACTCAGATCAATGTCCCGACTGTCATATTGCTGGTCGTGATTCACTACATTTATTTTCATGCTCTGCCAGACCTACTTCTCTGTCTGCTCGTGATATGTGGAACAAGCCGTGTGATGTGGCCACCTTTCTACGCCTATGAGAAGAAACTCCGATGTGGCTGATAAGAAAAAGAAGAACCCACGCTAATCCAACCCGGCAGCTAAAATTCCCATTAGCTCTGTCCAAAAATGATATTCGATGGAAAAATGATGAAAAAAAAAAGTTTTTATTTTGAAAAGTTCCTAATTACATAACTGGATAGATAATCACTTGTAGACCAAAAATCGAACATTATGATTAATGAGGGGTCAAACGTTATTCAAGTTTTTTTTTTCATTCAGCGAATCAGACACTTGGGAACGAGTGGGCTTAAACAAAATTTGGTGGAGTCAGACTTCGTACTAAGGTCAGGAGGTGTGGTGTCGCGACACAACGGGTGGTAAAAAATGGGGAAATGAAGACATGGGTTTAACACAAAGATTTTGGGAGGGGTCGTAAAATTTTTAGGTTGAAAAATGAAGATTTCTGCAGGAAGCTCGAGAAGTTTTCCAAAATGTTTTGGTCACAAAGAAGGTCGCAGTTCCCGCAACTTTCAGCACAACGGCCAGTATCCGGAAAGGTACTTTAAGTTCCACAGAAGTATGTACCGTTAGACCCGTGGCTTGTTTCCTCAATAAAAAACCTGTAAATTTCTCTCGCAGCTGGCGGCGTGGTAAGCCGATCAGTGGCGCCCTGCTCTCGGCGTTAATCAATTAGCGGGCCGGAGCACGCGACCACCCTCGCCGGCCGCGGATGAGATTTGAATGTTTTTTTTTCTGAGGAAACAAGCCACGGACCTAACTATACTATACGGAGCCGATTAACTGCACCCATCGTGGCAACGCTCTCCACTTGATGGATTTTAGCTGCAGCTGCGAGATAACCGTCAGTTTGACATAGAGAAAAATGTTATTTCACTATCTGTCTGACTTCGAGCTCTATGACGTTCAATGTATTTTGCACCAGGAGCGGCATTCGCCAACGGTAAACCCACTGGTTGAGGGTAGCCAGGGCGAAATAAAAGTGTTTAGCCAAGGCGATGGCAGAGGATCTGGGAAAGGCTTACCCTAATCTATGGATTTATCGATAAAAATACGGCCCGGGAGAAGTAAAAGTGCACCATCCCTCACAAACGACCATGGCATAGCATGAGATGTGAAACTGGTCTACCTGACCCAGACCTCTTCATATTCGACCAGCTGATATCGTAATCGTTTCACGGAATCGTCCAGATGAAGCAGTAGTCAATATATGACCGCTTGGCGCAATGGTAGCGCGTTCGACTTCAGATCGAAGTAGTCAATATTCTATCAAAAAGGGGTGTTCCAAGCGAAAGAGGTTTGGTTGGCGTCAGAAACGTTCCAACAAAAAGGGAACAATAGGTAAGTAGATTGAGGAGAGTCTACAAAAAGTGAACAATATTCTCTGAGAGTAATTTTCTTGGTGAACACTTCTTAACAGCGAAAAAAAACCGTTGCGGTGTTCTACACGGAAGCTTTCTGTGGTTCCAATAATGGTCTTGATTACGCAAGAACCGTTTAAACGTATGTGCATGTAAACCTAACTCTTACCATCAGAATAGAAGATGACGTCGCAAAGACTTAGACAGATGGTTAGGTCTTGCTCTAAGGAGAAGCAAAACTATAAAATAGAAATACAGCATTAAGCAAGAGTAATTCCGTAAAATCTCGTTAAACGAATAGAATTTTTTTTTCCCGAAAGACACTAAACTCATCATCGTAAAATGCCACAACGGTTTGTTTTCGCTGTTAAGAAGTGTTCACCAAGAAAATTACTCTCAGAGAATATTGTTCACTTTTTGTAGACTCTCCTCAATCTACTTACCTATTGTTCCCTTTTTGTTGGAACGTTTCTGACGCCAACCAAACCTCTTTCGCTTGGAAGACCCCTTTTTGATAGAATTTTTTCACTTTTATTGATATTACGAAGTAATATCTATGAAGAAAATCTTCAGTATTTTCAAATAGCATGGATTGCTATAATAATCAGTAAGCGACAAACTTGTTGCGCACGCTACAAATGAAGCGCTTCTCACTTTCCACGACGTCCTGATGACGTCATCAGATGCCCTATGTATCTTGCATGACACCCTGTTGACGTCATCAGATGCCCTATGTACTTTACATGACACCCTGATGACGTCATCAGATGCCCTATGTACTTTATGACACCCTGATGACGTCATCAGATGCCCCTACTTTACATGACACCCTGTTGACGTCATCAGATGCCCTATGTACTTTACGCTGACACCCTGATGACGTCATCAGGTGCCCTATGTACTTTACATGACATCCTGATGACGTCATCAGATGCCCTATGTACTTTACATGACATCCTGATGACGTCATCAGATGCCCTATGTACTTTACATGACACCCTGATGACGTCATCAGATGCCCTATGTACTTTACATGACACCCTGATGGCGTCATCAGATGCCCTATGTACTTACATGACACCTGATGACGTCATCAGATGCCCAATGTACTTTACATGACATCCTGATGACGTCATCAGATGCCCTATGTACTTTACATGACACCTGATGACGTCATCAGATGCCCTATGTACTTTACATGACACCCTGATGACGTCATCAGATGCCCTATGTACTTTACACTGACACCCTGATGACGTCATCAGATGCCCTATGTACTTTACGCGACACCCTGATGACGTCATCAGATGCCCTATGTACTTTACATGACACCCTGATGACGTCATCAGATGCCCTATGTACTTTACATGACACCCTGATGACGTCATCAGATGCCCTATGTACTTTACATGACACCCTGATGACGTCATCAGATGCCCTATGTATTTACATGACATCCTGATGACGTCATCAGATGCCCTATGTACTTTACATGACACCCTGATGACGTCATCAGATGCCCTATGTACTTTACGTGACACCACTTATGACGTCATCAGATGCCCTATGTACTTTTACATGACATCTTGATGACGTCATCAGATGCCCTATGTGCTTTACATGACACCCTTATGACGTCATCAGATGCCTATGTATGCTTTACATGACACCTGATGACGTCATCAGATGCCCTATGTACTTTACGCTGATGACGTCATCAGATGCCTATGTACTTTACGTGACACCCTGATGACGTCATCAGATGCCCTATGTACTTTTACATGACATCCTGATGACGTCATCAGATGCCCTATGTACTTTACGTGACACCCTGATGACGTCATCAGATGCCCTATGTACTTTACATGACACCTGATGACGTCATCAGATGCCCTATGTACTTTACATGACATCCTGATGACGTCATCAGATGCCCTATGTACTTTACATGACACCTGATGACGTCATCAGATGCCCTATGTACTTTACGTGACACCCTGATGACGTCATCAGATGCCCTATGTACTTTACATGACACCTGATGGCGTCATCAGATGCCCTATGTACTTTACATGACACCGTGATGACGTCATCAGATGCCCTATGTACTTTACATGACATCCTGATGACGTCATCAGATGCCTATGTACTTTACATGACACCCTGATGACGTCATCAGATGCCCTATGTACTTTACATGACACCCTTATGACGTCATCAGATGCCTATGTACTTTACATGACACCTGATGACGTCATCAGATGCCCTATGTACTTTACATGACACCTGATGGCGTCATCAGATGCCCTATGTACTTTACATGACACCTGATGACGTCATCAGATGCCCTATGTACTTTACATGACACCCTGATGACGTCATCAGATGCCCTATGTACTTTACATGACACCCTGATGACGTCATCAGATGCCCTATGTACTTTACATGACACCCTTATGACGTCATCCGATGCCCTATGTACTTTATGACACCTTGATGATGTCATCAGATGCCCTATGTACTTTACATGACATCCTGATGACGCCATCAGATCCCCTATGTACTTTACATGACAACCTGATGACGTCATCAGATGCCCTATGTACTTTACATGACACCCTGATGGCGTCATCAGATGCCCTATGTACTTTACATGACACCCTGATGACGTCATCAGATGCCCAATGTACTTTACATGACATCCTGATGACGTCATCAGATGCCCTATGCACTTTACATGACACCCTGATGACGTCATCAGATGCCCTATGTACTTTACATGACACCCTGATGACGTCATCAGATGCCCTATGTACTTTACATGACACCTGATGACGTCATCAGATGCCCTATGTACTTTACATGACACCTGATGACGTCATCAGGATGCCCTATGTACTTTACATGACACCCTGATGACGTCATCAGATGCCTATGTACTTTACATGACACCCTGATGACGTCATCAGATGCCCTATGTACTTTACATGACACCCTGATGACGTCATCAGATGCCCTATGTACTTTACATGACATCCCTGATGACGTCACCAGATGCCCTATGTACTTTACATGACACCCTGATGACGTCATCAGATGCCCTATGTACTTTACATGACACCCTGATGACGTCATCAGATGCCTATGTACTTTACATGACACCCTTATGACGTCATCAGATGCCCTATGTACTTTACGTGACACCCTTATGACGTCATCAGATGCCCTATGTACTTTACGTGACACCCTTATGACGTCATCAGATGCCCTATGTACTTTACATGACATCTTGATGACGTCATCAGATGCCCTATGTGCTTTACATGACACCCTTATGACGTCATCAGATGCCCTATGTACTTTACATGACACCTGATGGCGTCATCAGATGCCCTATGTACTTTACATGACACCTGATGACGTCATCAGATGCCCTATGTACTTTACATGACACCCTGATGACGTCATCAGATGCCTATGTACTTTACATGACACCTGATGACGTCATCAGATGCCCTATGTACTTTACATGACACTCTTATGACGTCATCAGATGCCCTATGTACTTTACATGACACCTTGATGATGTCATCAGATGCCCTATGTACTTTACATGACATCCTGATGACGTCATCAGATGCCCTATGTACTTTACATGACACCCTGATGACGTCATCAGATGCCCTATGTACTTTACATGACACCCTGATGGCGTCATCAGATGCCCTATGTACTTTACATGACACCCTGATGACGTCATCAGATGCCCAATGTACTTTACATGACATCCTGATGACGTCATCAGATGCCCTATGTACTTTACATGGCACCCTGATGACGTCATCAGATGCCTATGTACTTTACATGACACCCTGATGACGTCATCAGATGCCCTATGTACTTTACATGACACCTGATGACGTCATCAGATGCCCTATGTACTTTACATGACACCCTGATGACGTCATCAGATGCCCTATGTACTTTACATGACACCTGATGACGTCATCAGATGCCCTATGTACTTTACATACATGACACCCTGATGACGTCATCAGATGCCCTATGTACTTTACATAACACCTGATGACGTCATCAGATGCCCTATGTACTTTACATGACACCTGATGACGTCATCAGATGCCCTATGTACTTTGCATGACATCCTGATGACGTCATCAGGTGCCCTATGTACTTTACATGACACCCTGATGATGTCATCAGATGCCCTATGTACTTTACATGACACCCTGATGACGTCATCAGATGCCCTATGTACTTTACGTGACACCCTTATGACGTCATCAGATGCCCTATGTACTTTACATGACATCTTGATGACGTCATCAGATGCCCTATGTGCTTTACATGACACCCTTATGACGTCATCAGATGCCTATGTACTTTACATGACACCTGATGACGTCATCAGATGCCCTATGTACTTTACATGACACCCTTATGACGTCATCAGATGCCTATGTACTTTACGACACCTGATGACGTCATCAGATCTCCCTATGTACTTTACATGACACCCTTATGACGTCATCAGATGCCCTATGTACTTTACATGACACCCTTATGACGTCATCAGATGCCCTATGTACTTTACATGACACCCTTATGACGTCATCAGATGCCCTATGTACTTTACGCGACACCCTGATGACGTCATCAGATGCCCTATGTACTTTACATGACATCCTGATGACGTCATCAGATGCCCTATGTACTTTACATGACACCCTGATGACGTCATCAGATGCCCTATGTACTTTACATGACACCTGATGACGTCATCAGATGCCCTATGTACTTTACATGACACCCTGATGACGTCATCAGATGCCCTATGTACTTTACATGACACCCTGATGACGTCATCAGATGCCTATGTGCTTTACATGCATGACACCCTTATGACGTCATCAGATGCCCTACTGTACTTTACATGACACCTGATGACGCCATCAGATGCCTATGTACTTTACATGACATCCTGATGACGTCATCAGATGCCCTATGTACTTTACATGACACCCTGATGACGTCATCAGATGCCCTATGTACTTTACATGACACCCTGATGACGTCATCAGATGCCTATGTACTTTACATGACATCCTGATGACGTCATCAGATACCCTATGTACTTTACACTGACACCTGATGACGTCATCAGATGCCCTATGTACTTTACGTGACACCCTTATGACGTCATCAGATGCCCTATGTACTTTACATGACATCTTGATGACGTCATCAGATGCCCTATGTGCTTTACATGACACCCTTATGACGTCATCAGATGCCCTATACACTTTCCATGACACACTGATGACGTCATCAGATGCCCTATGTACTTTACATGACACCCTGATGACGTCATCAGATGCCCTATGTACTTTACATGACACCCTGATGACGTCATCAGATGCCCTATGTACTGATAGCCTGCGACCACTGGCAGTGGCTAGTGGCAGGAACGAGGAACGAGGGACGAGGACGAGGAACAGGACACGAGGACGCGTTACAAGAAAAACGCGAATTTTAGCTAAGCTTCCGCCGATCTAACTTTGTTAATTTTCAATCGATTTGGCTCAAATTTTGTCAGCGGGTGTCTTCTATACTCTCTCACTTATATCCAGAAGGAAATCTCTAGAAAATTTGTTTTACAGGTTTTATTAACTACTTTACCAAAATCTAAGTGATCACAAGTGCCAGGCAAAACTAAACCTCCAGCCGCTTCGCGGCTGGAGCAGTTTTTTCATTACTTGAGAACTGGTCCGCACCGCAATTTCGTAAGCTCTGATAAGTGGGATTACATTCAATAGAAAACCTAGCTTTGTGAGGAAGATTTACTTCTTAAGCTCTTCAGCTCTACTGATTTTGGAAGCGGGGGGAGGGGGACTCCGTGTTGGTGCGAAGTTTTCAGTGGGTGAAAAATTAGGCGCGGACCGGTTCTCAAGGAAGATTTTTTTTTACCCAAATCATCTGAACGGTAGGAAGCCATCTTCAGGTGTCTAGAAATCAGGACCTCCAAATGAGATGCAACCCATCTCGCTTTATAATCTGAATAAACTAAGAAGAGGTCAATGAAGAAATTAAGGGCTGTTCCAGAACATGTTTTTCAACCAACTGGTACGATCTGGACACCGAAGTCACTTCAAGAACAGGCGAGCACTCTTGTGGCCGAGTGTGAAATTGTTTTTATCTTCTGTGCCACCGCATCAGGTCTATTTTTTTTCATTGGTTGCGCCCCGATGACGAGCGAAACTCCGGTCTGCCCTCCGACACTTCGGGGCAGCAAGATCCGCAAAAACCTGGTGGAAGAGCTGTCGCCGACAATGGACTTTGGTAAAGCCGCAAAGGCAATGGTTGACGACGATTCGCTGCCGATGCATATTCGGACAATTATCGCTTATCTCCTGAATGAAAGGAGTCAGGTTGAATCATTATGTAAGAAAAACTGTGAGTTAGACGAGATATGGTTAAGGCTAATACGGAGCTAAGCCAGGTGAACCACAGGTTGAATGCTACATTAAGGGAAGCCCTTAGTAGTCAGAATGTTCCGGATAATATCAGTGATGTTGCTAGTGCTGTTCCCGTTTCAAATTTGCCGTCATCTCCTTCTGTAGGGTTAGAGAAGTCGAATGACTTCTGAGAGATTGCAGATTACCACAGACGCAGATTACGCCAACGATGCCAGTTGCCATATACCATATACCTCAAACTTGGGTAATTAAACCTTCTCCTTTTGCAGTGCTTAGTGGTGTTCCCCAGGGGGGAGTGCTTTCGCCAATTCTCTTTAATAATTATAAACTTTCGTATGAACTTCCCTCGATTATAATCTTGAACAACGTCGGCTGTTCGGCATTCGCTGATGACTTCAAGTTGTATAAACCTATTTTGACAATGGAAGACTCAGAGTGTTTGCAAAAAGCTCTTAATGATGTAGCCAAATGGTCAGATGAATGGAAATTGCCGCTTTCCAGCGAAAAGACTAAAGTGATGAAGCTTCGTAAGAGGCGAGTTAGTGGCTCCTATGCTATCGACGGTTTGCTTCTTATTCTTATTCGATGATCACTGCCTCCAGGTCCACGGCTAATAGGATGATGCACAGCGCGTTTCGAGCACTATCAACTACTAATGCAAACGTGTTGACCGAGGTGTATAAAACGTACGTACGTCTGCTTATGGAGTATGGTACGGTAGTCTTTAATCCATACAAAAAAGGATCTATCGATGCGCTGGAGAGAGTCCAAAATACCTTTACACGTAGAGTTTTCTTCAGGATATCGTGGTTTCAGACTAATCGTAACGTGTGTCATGTCACCAGGAACGCTAAATTGCACAGGAGACTCTAGAGCACAGGAGAAGAAGGTTTGATATGATAATGATGTATAAGATCATTCATGGGAGTGCTGGTATCAAGGCTAGCCGGCTGTTCAACCTTAGACCATTAACCACTAGGGGAGCACCGGTGAAATTGGGCCTCGTTGGGGCCAGGCGGAATGTACGACAGCACTTCTTTGTCAATAGGGCGGGGTCTGAACTCAATAAACTACTTCGGTCAAGTTTGGTAGTGGGGAAACTCGGTGAATTCAAAAAGACACTTGTGTGTTATCTTTTGCCCCAGGAGTTATGTTTGTAAGATCTCCTTTCTTCATGATGCCGGTGCATGCCTAATAGTCAATTGATCCATTTGCTTTATTATTGCTGTTCGACTAATTTTGGTGCCTTTAGTCTCTTAATTGCCGTAGGGTATTTCTTTTTTTATTGTTGTCTTTGACACGGTGCTACCGAGTAATAAATCAAATCGAATCAAACCACTTGAGATTGATGTAGGGTTAAGATCACTGTAAGTCGAAGAAGAATTCTTTCAAAACAGTATTTGATTAGTGACCCCTACCGAGTTAGCTCGAATATTGTAATAAGTATGAAATTTCAGAGGCATTTCTGGAGCACAATGACTCCAAAATTTCCTAGAACACTCTATTTTCGGGATGGGTGCTCTCTAAACACAGAGGAAGGAGTTGTCCTGTTTTTGCAGTTCGAAACATCACGCTACTCATTTCAGGCGAAGAGGTCCCAAGTGGAATTAGACCCGCAAAAGGCGAGACAACTCCTCCCTCGCTGTGTAGAGAGCCAATATTCCCTATTTTCTTATTCACATCGAGCTATGCAACCTTTTGGAAAAGTCGAATCAGGCGAGGAGGATCTCGTTCTTGACCCTCCACTTCTGAACTTCGAAAACCGCAAAAACGAGCTTCGGGAAAGTGGTAAAGTAGGAGTATCGAATCGACAATTTCAATCTTTCGGGCCTTTCGCATCGATAGCGGGGATGCGAAGGAATTTTCGTGTCGGTGCCCATCTTCCGAATTTTCGTTGTTTCTTTCCCGCTCATCTACCGTGGATGCCATTCAGTGCCACGCAGCGTTATACCGCCTGTTTGGGAACGAGTACCTCCGTCCCTGTAGATCAGGAGTGCAGGATCAAGCGAGGTTGCGAAATTTCGCAACGGGGGTTTCTGGCTCAAAAATGAAGGTTAGGGGATCGCAAAAATGTTGGACCAAAATGAAAATTTGGCGAAGATATTCCCGGCAATGTTCGATATTTTGGTCTCCAAAGGGAAGGATCGTAGCATTGCTCAGGTTTCAGACGCTTGTGTTCGACTACCTAACGAACTTTCGGCGTCTGATAGTTTTAGTAATCAAATATGAACTGCCCAGAAATCGCGCCTTGGGGGGAGGATCGCAGAATTTTTGGATTGTGGAAAAAATTCATGGTGGGGGTCGCTCCGATTTCGAAAAATTACGCAACGCCCTGCTTGACCCTGCAGGAGTGTGCCCCTCTGAGGCTATTACCGTCACCGCAAAAAAGTTCACCTTATGATGAATACGAAAATTCCTTCGAAAATCCACTTTCAAATGAGTGAAAGAGCGAAAGTATCCATTTATCGGCCATTTTTGCATATCAGTTATCTGGCTTTTGACAGGAAATATATTTTGTAATCTCCGCCTCCGGTAAATCTTGGCCCCTCCGTTTACGGGTAAAAGGTTTTCCGCACATCCCTTGTCTGCACCCCTTATCTTTCAAATACCAGGATCAATCAGACGTGAGCCTGATCATGATTGACCCTACGCCCCGAAGTGGAGTAGGAGTGTTTTATGATAGATGTACCTCTACACAAAAAGGGGTGCTATGTGGCCTTAGGGGGGGGGGAGGGGGGGGGGCACTGCGGGCGGCGCGATGCACTTGGCGACGGCCATTTCACCGTGCCGCACTAAATTTGAGCACCTAACCGGGATTTCCCTCCCCTGTCCAAATCAGAAGAGTCATTGCGGCACGGAAAAATGGGCGTGACCAAGTGCGATAAAACAGTGCCCCCCCCCCCCTAAGCCACATAGAACCCAAAAAGGCGCTCACAACTTCGCGAGTCTAAGCGGCACACGCGATGCACTCAATTTATATACAGGGTACTGCACTAGGTGTGCAGAAAGACAGTTTCACTCAGCACTCCCTCCTCCAGGAGCGTGACTCGTTTTTTTTTTCGTAAAAAATTAAGAAATAGAAACAGCTCATTTTGTATACCCCCATTCAGAATGGTCCACTTGGTCTCCCGGTGGAGCGCATTGTCAGACCCCCTCCCCGCAGCTAAGACCCCCCTGCGAAACTCCACATCCTGCGCCGAACCCTATCAGAACCTGGTACCGCGCTTTCCGGTTGCTCAATACCGGGCGATCAATCGCTGCTCATCCGGGTCGCGCAAAAAGTTTTACATTGCATATTAATCGTCCATTATTGTAACGTCACCATGGATGCTGAGGAGAATTCGCATTCACTGTGGAAATTTGGCGCAAACTCGGTGCCGTATGCTATGAAGCCTGTTTCAGAGTTCGATCGCTGTGCGACGCGATGGGATGATAACCATGAGCATCGATCGAGATCGCGTCGCAAGTCGATCTGCATTCAGGACATGCCATCGCGTCGCACAGCGATCGAACTCTGAAAGAGGCCTAACATGGCTGCACCAAGTTTGCGTCAACCTTCAATGGGGAACGCAGTCTTCAAGATTCATGCCGTTGTTACATTCATGCGCAAATTCGCTGCACCGGGAAGACAATTTTCGTCATCCGGGTGGCTGGTAACAATCGACGGGTTAGCGAGTCGCACGGAACGGGATTTGGCCCCGATTTTTGAGTGAAATGTAGTTTTTTCGCACGGGGAAGGCCGGAATGAAGTTGTGAACTGTTCTATAGGATCGTTAACGATTCTATTCACCTGGGTTCATCAGCCGACACCTGTGAATCCTTATCAGTGATTTTTTTTCGAATATTAAACGACCTTTTCGCAAAGCTTTTGAAAAAAAAAAACGAAAAAATAACTGACGCGAAAGTCTGGCGGAATATCAGCAATAGAGGTTGAGTCAGTGATAGCAAAAAGTATAACTGGCTCGAAATATGTTGGGAAACGTCCACACCCATAATTATCAATTCCTGAAAGAGTATCAGTTCAGGCACTCACTTTCTGAGCATTCAAGTAAATGCAGAAAGGAAGTTATCCACTCCGTCGGAAAGTCTCCGTCATGGAAAATCGATACTGCAAGAAAAAGGCCCCGCTGAACCACCAACCAGTTTGTGCACGATGGACATTGATGAATTTTAAAGCATTCATAAATGCATCAGAGATCGATCCTCGCCCGCGTGGCCGCAACTTCTTCAGCTGATCTTGCAACACGGCACTGCTTTCGCGCCATCCCGACTATAAAAATCAAAGAAAAATTATCAGAGGAGGATTTAGCTATCGATAAGACAATCAAACCTTAATACACGCTGGATAATCCTCTGTAGTAATTAGGAAAAAACGATCATACCCGCGCGTCGCCACATCTTTCATGCGAATCTGCAAAATTGACTGGAAATCAATGATTTTTTCTGGATAAAGTTCTTCAGATGGTTGAAAACCCTCTGGCCCTTTTCAAAGGAATATTTACCCACCTTATGTAACGCATCGATTACGTTACGCGCAACGTCGAGACAAGATGTGCCGAGGTAAGTTTTCTGTGCCATTGAAGCACTTGTGTCAACGATTAATAGTATGATAGTCATGGTTCATTGAGTGCTAAGTCCCGCGCAAACAACAAAATCCGAAACCACACGAGACAGCCACCACACACCACTCCGAACCTGGATGAGAATGAAACACGGCGGCCGATTTGCAAATTAGGCGTGAATCGTGCAGCGGGAGGTGTGACGACTGTAAGTACACAACGATCACCCTACAGTGTTAGAAAAATAGCCAAACTCGTTTGAAAGGAATGCTATTCCTCTCACAAAAAGGAGAAGTGCTAAGGAAGGATGTTAGGAATCGTTTATATACGTCTGGACGCTATCCCAATTGTATATAACACTCTCGGTTCGAGAAAACAAAAGAAAACTGATAGCGATATCTGACAGCCGATATAATGTTATGTATTTCTATGAATGAATCATGGAATGCCCTCCACTAAAAAGTGACTAATGAAAGCCATTCAAGGTTTGTATTTTTGTAATACCGATGAATACGGACTCTCAACCGCTTCGTATATCCGTTTTTTTTTCACTGAACTCCGTGGAGACTCCAATTTTAACGATACATTTTTTACACTTGTTCTACGTAATCGTCTTCTGAAATTTTTATTTATTTTATTTATTACACAAGCAAGAGCTTATCTATGTGCAGGCACACAGGGAGAAACCCGTTATCAATAGAAGACAGTGTCATGATTTGGGTGATTGTCCAACCGCTCAAGCTGGATCACCTGTCAAGGCCTTAGTTTTTCGCGGATGAATTTTTTGATCGTTGAAGTTGTAGTGGAACAACGTTAGAATTCAATTTTCAGCCGCAAGTGTTGGAAACTCTCATCCTAACTAAACCACGCGGATTACTCTGAGAGTTTTGGCCGAGATATAGCCGTGAAATAGCCCACAAGGCTCCGCAGCGGCTCCCGGTGGGCTATTTCTCGGCTGTTTCGCGACGAGAACTATTTGGCGGCTATTTCGCGGCTATTGCGCGGCCAGCAGGCATTTCGCCGCTACTTCGCGGCTATTCCTCGGCCGAAACTCTTAGAGTAAGACCGAACTAAGTGTTCCAGAGCAAAGATTTTATTCCTGTCAGATAAGGAGGGCATCTCTTCGTACGAGAGGGAACCATACATTCTCATTATCAATTTTCTCGTCAAACAGTTCTGCACTCCTATTTTATTTATTTATTTTTTTATTCATTCATTTGTACGCCGTCACCGGGGTGCACAATACGGCTAGAATTGAAACGGAACAAAAACTGATGCTAAAAACAACACAATGAGTGAAAAAAAACTCGATTGATGACTACCAACAAAGCACTCGGAAGTTTGGAGCTAATAGAATAGTACACGCGATAGTACCGCGATAGTACCGCAGCGGCTCCGTGAACGAACGATTTTGTTGCCGTGTCTTGAGCCTCGACATCGCCGCGATAATACCGCAGCGGCCCCGCGTTGGAACCGCGCCGGCCCCGTGAGGATGCAGCAGTGAACCCGCGTGGAGTACGATGCACTATCCTGTGTAGTTAAACCACATTGTCGCCTGTTCAATTACCCAAGTTTGAGGTATATTCCGTATTCCGTAAAGACGGCGGTAACCTCCGTCCCTATTAGACAGAGGACGTACCGACCGCAGGCGCGTATTTTTGTTCTTAGGCCCCCTAGTTTTAACTACGATTGGAAGTTGGATTTTTCTGAGCATTTCAAAATCAAATGTCAGTCGGCTCACAAGCGAATTTTTCAGATTTATAAGGGAATCTCCACCAAAAACAAACAGGTTCTGCTCCGAGCATACAAGTGTTATATACGACTCATTATGGAATGTGGAACTGCAGTATTCTATCCGCACAAGAAAAAGGATACTGACGCGCTCGAAAAAATCCGGAATAATTTGAATTGCAAGCTGATGATTCGCATCGGTGGTTTCCTGAATTCCAAAATACCGAGGTCCCACATAAGGAGCAAATAACTCGGGTTACCAACGCTGAATCCTCGGCGCAGAGTATTTGACCTTTGCATGATTCACGAACTTCTGGTAAACAGCGGTATTTTCAGGCACCCTATTTCAAACTGGTCACGTCGAAAACCAGAGGTGAAAAAATGAAAATATTCCTCAGTCGTTCAATTACGAGCGTGAGGGTTAGGTCTTTTCCAAATAGAGCCGGTAGCGCATATCTTAAAATCGCTAAAAGGGTCACCAGTGCTCTTTCCTCGGGCCTGTTTAGGCGACGAGTATACCGAATAATTCTAAGCTACAAAACTTAACTTTTTTATTTGTTGCTTTTTTCTTAAGATAGACCTTTGTTCATCTGACCGGTAAGGTGCATGAGGGGTATCAGAGTTCTTGCTCCAGTTTTTTTGATTGTTTCTGCCTTTTTCCCTTGTTTAATTGATAATATTTTGTCTTCTCTTCATAACTTCGTCGTATTATCGCGCATTTGGGGGTGTGTATACAAGTCTGTTGGTATGTACCTGCTCGTTGGTGCCCCTGCTTCTACTGAACCCAGCAGACGTTTGAGTGTACACAGGGAACGTTCGAGCGATATAGCGTGCACAACTACAGTTCACCTCCGCACTGCCGTTCAGTCCGCAAAGTGCACCATGATTGCGAAATCTTGCTGCGGCGCGGTTGCGAGCATCCTCAGACAAGGATGTGGGATCACCCGGGCGCTTTTGGCCTTTGGTGCTGGGTGATCCCACCGCCCGGATGATCCACATCCCTGTCTGAGGATACTCGCAACCGCGCCGCAGCACGATTTCGCAATCAGCGCGCACTTTGCGGACTGAACGGCAGTGCGGAAGTGAAGAATATATCGCGAAAGTATCCCGCACATTACATAAAGGTGTCGCCGTCCGGCATACTAAGGCCTCTGGTCCATAGCACCTTAGGATCCGTACCTAGGGAGTTCATGGAGTCTTTGGTCACAAGCCACAATTTCGCCACCCTGAACTGACGATCGCTGTCGAGTGATATCCAAAAAACTGCGCTAGCCAGACTTCTGAGCTATTTCCATGCACCGTTTGCTGCTTTGCAGGAAACCCGCCTCAAGGATAGACCCGTCATCAGCGTCGGAGAGTACACCATCTACTGCGGTAACGCTGACGATAGGAGAGTGGGAGGCTGTGCAATAGCTGTAAGGAAGGATTTTAATGGTATGGTCAAGGAGTTCGGCTCAACGTCGTACCGGAATGCATTCGTACGACTGTGGGATCACAGAGGATTCAATCTGTGGATAGTGAGTGCTCATGCGCCCACTGAAACCGCCGAAGACAATTCGAAGGATGCGCTTTATGAGGAACTCAATACGTTGTTGGCCAGGATACCTTGTCAACATGCTGTTGTCGTGGGGATTTACGCAAATGCGAAGATGGGACTTGATCAGGAATCCGAAGTACTCGGTAAAAGTTTCTACCCAGTGGAGCAAACATCGGACAATGGCTACCGCCTTGTCGACTTTTGTGAACGCAGTGGTCTGATTATTGCATCGACATTCAAGAGAAATCATCGCCGCCATCAGCTTACGTGGCAGGGACCAACCCAGCTATCTCCAGAAGAGCAGCGAAAGCGGAAGATGACAACTTTGAAACTACAGCTTGACTATGTCCTGACGAGGAATATTCCAGTATCGGACATTCGAAGATCTAGAGCTGGGTGGGATGTCGCATTCGATTCGGATCACCGTCCTGTTCTGTTGAACTTCACTGCGAGGATTCATAAGAGGAAGCGAGGGACTCAGCCTCTCCAGAGGATTGACATGACAAGTCTCAGAGATGAAGAGTGCAGAAGGAATTTTCAACAACGCGTTTCTATTCACATCAGAGTACGGACTAAGAAGAAACTTTGCGACGCGGATTCTTTTGTCAAGTGCATCCAGGACGCTTCGAAAGAGGCACTCCCGGTTGTACAGCCTAAGAAGAAGTTCGCCTACGTCTCAGAAGAAACAACATCTACCTACAACAGAGTATGTGCTCTCCGAAGTGCAGGAAACTTCGTGGAGGAGAAGCGTCTGAGGAGGGAGATGCGTCGGCAGCTTCAAAGTGACCGCGAGCGAGAGTGGACGAGTAGAGCTAAGGGGTTCGAGAAGGCTTGGGAGGAGAAGAATCCGAGGAAAGCCTACACGTTGCTGCGACAGTATAGCGGGAAGATGAAGAGATGTTTTCCTGTCTTGAACACTACCAATGGAGTTGCAGTTGGTGATGCGACGCTGCCAATATGGAAGGATTACTTCAGTTCACTACTGAATCGTCCATCGCCATCAGTATCAGAGCTCCCGCATGTTCAGAGAGCACATTACGATGTCAGTGAGGAACCGACGACTGAGTCTGAAGTTTTGGATTGTGTCCGGAAAATGAAGAATGGAAAGGCAGGTGGAGATGACAGCATCACTGCTGAAATGCTGAAAGCTCTTCCTCCGTCTGGGATTCGTGAAATGACCAACACCATCCGTACCATATGGATGAGCGAAAGGATACCCGATTCGTGGAGACATGCGATCATCGTACCTCTTCACAAGAAGCTATCCGTCACGGATCCTAAGAACTACAGAGGAATCTCTCTACTTCGTGTCATGTACAAGGTTTTAGAGCGTATCATTCTCGAGCGACTTATCAAACATCGTGAAGGAACGACCAGAGATGAGCAAGCCGGTTTTCGACCTGGAAGATCGACCATCGACTAAGTGTTCGTCGTGAGGAGAGTGACTGAATCGTGTCAGCGGTATTCGAAGCCATTACAGCTTGCTTTTTTGGACTTTAAAGCCGCGTTCGACTCTCCTCATCGTGATCGATTGCTCAATGCTCTGCGAGCAGATGGAGTCCCGGAAAAGTATGTTCGGTTAATCGAGGACATGAACAAAGGAACAACAGCAGCAGTTCGTACACCTGTCGGATTTACGTCAGCTTTCGAGGTGAAAACAGGAGTAAGGCAAGGAGCCGTTGCAGGACCTTTTCTTTTCAACTTCGCCGTTGATGACGTCATGCGTAGAGTTGCAGAACAGTTTCCTGCGGATGTGATCCTAACACCATCAGGACGCTCCCTTGTCGACCTGGAGTACGCCGACGACATCGTGTTATTCGTGGAAAACAACGCAAAACTGCAAAGGATTGTGAACCTCGTTTCGAAGTATGCCGCAGCCTATGGACTTCGTCTTCGTCCCGACAAATGCAAGCAGATGTGGGTCTCTCAGAGGCCTTCAACGGGAGTTTGTGTGGACGGACAACGTATCGAACTGGTGGACGATTTCTGTTATTTGGGCTGTTTGCTGAAGAACGATGGTAGTTATGCAGCGGATATTCGACAACGATGTGCGAAAGCTACGTCTGCATTCAATTCTCTAACCAAGTGTTTGTGGTCTACCACCATCGCGAAGGAAGTCAAGTTGCGCGTCTACCTATCCGCTATTCGCCCTATCATGATGTACGGATCGGAGACGTGGGCAGCACCGAAGACGCAGATGGAAAGGTTGGATTGCACGGAGGAGAAGCTTTTCAGGCGTTTGCTTGGATATTTCTGGCCGCGTGTATGCCATAACGAAGATCTTTACAAGGAAATCGACGCAGTACATCAACGCTTGACACGAGGGAGGTGCCAGCATCTCCCAACGCCATCTCAAGCAGCAATGGAAAGTCGACTTCGACTGCTCGGGCATATACTAAGAAGAACGCCGGATCGTCTCGTGCAACACGCTTTGAGAATGCTTCCAAATCCCGTCTGGAAACGGCCACCTGGGCGTAGGCGAAAGTTCTGGACGGATGTGGTTAAAGAGGATTTGAAGTCACTCGGCATCGAAAGACAGTTCAGGCGCGATGTTTCGTATCGCAGGAAATGGAATAGTGTCAGCTGGATGGAATGTGTTCAAATTGTGGCTGTAGACCGTGAAAAATGGACACGGCTGACTACTAGGACGGCACACCTCGGTGAAGATGTGGAATGATCGCGTCAGGCGAAAGCCAGCCGATTAAGTCAAGTAAGTCAATCGCGCATTTGCCTTAAGTGAGTGTAATAAACATATACATATACATAGTTGTATTATATTTCTTAAAGGCAGTGGTCACGATAGAAAACGTTGTCGAAAAAACCACAAAAATCGGCTTAGATCGAAAATAGCTGAAAAACTATGAAGGTATCGGGGTGAAAAACGGGCTAGGATTAGAGTTTCTAAAGCCCAAGAATGCCATTTCGTGCACTTGTGCACAGCGCCGACCAAAAAGATCGCAGTCTCATGTCGAGCAGTCAAAAATCATCATTATTCAGAGGAAGGAATAAATGCTAATTTAAATCTGTAAAAAAGGGGTCTCCCAAGCAGAAGTGGTTTGGTTAGCGTTACAAATGCTTCAACAAAAAGGGAACAATAGGAAAGCGGAAAGAGGAGAGTCTACAAAAAATGAACAATATCCTCCAAGAACTCTTTTCTTTTTCGAAACTTCCAAACAGCGGAAACAAACCGTTGTGGTTCTCTATGAGGAAGCGCTTTTGGCTCCATAAAGGACTTTGATTATGTGAGTGCCGATAAAATATGTATATATGCATGTAAACCTAATAGCTATCATTAAAAGGGAGATGATGTTAAATTTGTTTTAGGAACCAGTCAATTCTTCCTCGTAAATACCACAACGGTTTGTTTCCGCTGTTTGGAAGTTTCGAAAAAGAAAAGAGTTCTTGGAGGATATTGTTCATTTTTGTAGACTCTCACTCATTCCGCTTTCCTATTGTTCCCTTTTTGTTGAAGCATTTGTAACGCTAACCAAACCACTTCTGCTTGGGAGACCCTTTTTACAGAATTGTTCACTTTTTCTTGATATTACGCTGTAATATCCCATGCAAGAATTTCGAACAAAGACCTCTTCATCTCCCCACTGGATCGGTCCTCTTTCTGTGGTCACAAGAATCAATGACCCAAACTGTTGTAAAACTATCTCAGAGAAATCACTCGATGTGAAAAGCGCGCCCATGCCGATCACTTTTTCCGCAGGGCTACCGTAACCATTCTTGAACAAAACATGATAACGAATGAAAACACACGCTCATAACATGGGGGGTATAAAAGAGCGGAGGAGCGGTATGCATTCATTCACACACCGCTCTCCTCGAGAAGCCACTGGGGAGTGGCTGAGGAGGTCGAAATTGTGCAAACATGTTTGTTGGCTATTAGGATGAGCTCATAACCATGCTGACACTTGGAAAAATTTTAAGGAGGGTTACGGTAGCCCTGCGGAAAAATGATCGGCATGGGCGTGCTTGTCTCGATGTGGCTGACAAGACCGATGTTCACATGATATTAGCTAAGAAATGAATGATATCCATGATATCGTTCCACATAATTCATTCATATTGATCGCGTCAGCCACATCTGGCTACACCGGGTGTTATTTGCACCTTCCATGTTTTCATACGTATCGAACGGGTCGGCCACTGTGATTTTCTCAACCAACTCTGACAGGGACCTTAGGCCCCGGTTATAGTTGGTCGCCCAGACGTAGCCAGCCCGGTCGATAATCGCGAAAGCCTGCTGGCCAACAGCCGGATGCAGAATCTGCCTGCAGTTCTTCGCTTTCAAATGAAACTAACTTAAAACCGGGACAGTCAGAAACTACCTTCCATTCCATCTGGACACTTTCACATCAGTGGAACAAAGCAGTTTTACATACTCATTATTTCGTTTCCGCCGCCCCATTCCTTCGCAGAACAGCCGCTTCGATTTCATGAATCTGATATGAAAAAGCTCTGCTGAGCTGCGAATGGAGATAGTTCTAACAATTTGTTTTTGAATTTGGATGCTAATAAGCAAGCATATACCATTTATTGCAGAAAAAATCAGTAGGCTGGTGAAGAAGGAAGAGGGAGCACTCAAAATGGGGTTGTGTGAATGACCTTACGAAACTGAAAAGCAGCCTGGCAACATGACCTGACATGACTCACATAACATCTCAAACTTTCTGCTTGCTATGCTTGTCATCCTTACACCTTTACAGAAGTTTTGCAAGGTGTTCTCTCCTGCGCAAATTCCGGGGCATAATTTCTCGGATGGCTAGCATCGAGTCTGGGCTCCTGCTCACTCTACGGGGTGGTCTTCACAACTTTTCGGATGAGCAGCAACGGGTCCCGAACACCTGCCCACTATCCGGGTTTCCACGACGTCCCGATGACTTCATCAGAAGCTCGAAGCACTTTTCACGACGTCCCGATGACGTCATCAGAAGCCCGAAGCACTTTTGGGACTATCCTAGACGGGGGGGGGTCACCCACGATTTTCCCATGAAAATGAATGGAAAACCTGATAAAAGATGTTTGATGCTGCTATCAATCATTGTTGTTGATGAAGTTCTGTAGAAATAGTTCGATTGATAGCGTTATAGATCGGTGGTTCATTCCATTTCTGACTTGAATCTTGATGCCCCCCGTTCTAGGATAGTCCCGCACTTCTCATGCTGTCCCGATGACGTCATCCAAAGCCCGAACCACTCTTGGGCCTATCCTAGAGGGGGGGGGAGCACCCACGACTTTCTCATGAAAATGAATGGAAACCTTGATAAAAGGTGCTTGATGCTGCTATCAGTCATTGTTGTTGATGAAGTTGTGTAGAAATACTTTGATTGATAGCGTTATAGATCGGTGGTTCATTCCATTTCTGACTTGAATCTTGGGTGCCCCGTCTGGAGTAGGCCCGCACTTCTCACGATGTCCCGATGACGTCATCAGAAGCCCGAAGCACTCTTGGGACTATCCTAGACGGGGGCACACGACTTTCTCATGAAAATCAATGAAACCTTGATAAAGGTGCTTGATGCTGCTATCAGTCATTGTTGTTCATGAAGTTGTGTAGAAATACTTTGATTGATAGCGTTATAGATCGGTGGTTCATTCCATTTCTGACTTGAATCTTGAGTGCCCCGTCTGGGGTAGGCCCGCACTTTCACGACGTCCCAATGACGTCATCAGAAATTCGAGGTACCTTTACGACGTCCCGATGACGTCATCAGAAGCCCAAAGCACTTTTCACGACGTCCCGATGACGTCATAAGAAAGCCAAGCACTTTTCACGACGTCCGATGACGTCATCAGAAACCGAAGCACTTTCGACGTCCCGATGACGTCGTCAAACCAAGCACTTTTCACGACGTCCCGATGACGTCATCAGAAGCCAAGCACTTTCACGACGTCGATGACGTCATCAGAAGCGAAGCACTTTTCACGGCGTCCCGATGACGTCATCAGAAGCCCGAAGCACTTTCGACGTCCCGATGACGTCATAGAAGCCCAGCACTTTTTACGACGTCCCGATGACGTCATCAGAAACCCGAAGCACTTTCACGACGTCCCGATGACGTCGTCAGAAGCACGAAGCACTTTTCACGACGTCCGATGACGTCATCAGGAGCCCGGAAGCACTTTTCACTACGTCCCGATGACGTCATCAGAAGCCCAGCACTTTTCACGACGTCCCGATGACGTCATCAGAAGCCCGAAGCACTTTCACGACGTCCCGATGACGTCATAAAGCCCGAAGCACTTTTACGACGTCCCGATGACGTCATCAGAAACCAAGCACTTTCACGACGTCCGATGACGTCGTCAGCACGCCTGGCGCTTTTCACGACGTCCCGATGACGTCATCAGGAACCCAAGCACTTTCACTACGTCCCGATGACGTCATCAGAAGCCCGAAGCACTTTCACGACGTCCCGATGACGTCATCAAAGCCCAAGCACTTTCACGGCGTCGATGACGTCATTAGAAGCCCGAAGCACTTTCGACGTCCCGATGACGTCATCAGAAGCCCAAAGCTTACTTTTCACGACGTCCCGATGACGTCATCAGAAGCCCGAAGCACTCTCGACGTCCCCATGACGTCATCAGAAGCCCGAAGCACTTTCACGACGTCCCGATGACGTCATCAGAAGCCCGAAGCACTTTCATGACGTCCCGATGACGTCATCAAAGCCAAGCACTCTCACGACGTCCCGATGACGTCATCAGAAGCCCGAAGCACTTTTCACGACGTCCCGATGACGTCATCAGAAGCCGAAGCACTTTCACGACGTCCCGATGACGTCATCAAGCCCGAAGCACTTTCACGACGTCCCATGACCTCATCAGAAGCCCGAAGCACTCTCACGACGTCCCGATGACGTCATCAGAAGCCCGAAGCACTTTTCACGACGTCCCGATGACGTCATCAGAATCCCCCCTCACCTACGAATCGGTTAATTACCAGCCTACGTACCTCCTACCAACTTACCTGTCTGCCAAGTTGATTGCCTGAGACCATTGGCAGTGGCTATTAGCAGTGAGGACTGAAAAAGCGTGACGGCCCACGGCCTACGGCCCACGGCCTACGGCCTACGGCCTACGGCTCACGGCCTACGGCGCACACCATGAAATTTTCTTAAGCTTTCAGGGCTCACAACTTTGTTATTTGTGAAGCGATTTTGCTGAAATTCGGACAGCAGGTGTCTTCTGAACCCCTTCGCTTATATCCAGAAGGAAATCTTCAGAAATTTTGTTTCAAAGATTCTATAAACTATTTTATAAAATTCTAAGTGATCACAAGGCCTAGGCAAAACCAAACCTCTCCAGCCGCTTCGCGGCTGGAGCGATAACTAAAACAGTCGAACAATGCAACCAAGCACTTCAGTCAATGTTTTTGACTAGATGAGTACATAAATATATTGAAATTCAATTTTTCTTGATACTAAAGATCATTGATGCCAATGATGTGGAGTGGGCTCGTCCACCATCAAAAGACAAGGAAGTTCAGGCTTGAAATTTGGCCCGAAACAGCGGTTTTTTCGCGATTTTTTCCATAGGTCCTACTACTCTAAACCCAGAGAAGGGTTTAGAGAGGAAAAGAAGACAAGCTTATTTTATCACGACCACTGCCATTAAATAACTTCATATCAGATACTCTCTGGAGCCGCTGCGGCACTATCGCGGAGTCGAAACGGCACCGCCCCATCGCCGCTACGGTTCCGCGATAGTTCCACCGCGGCTCCGCTGTAGTTTCGGCGCGGCTCCGCGATAGTGCTGGTGCCTGTAGGCTCCGAAGCGGCACTGTCGCGGAGCTCTTAGAGTAAGGATTCCTTGGTGTTAAATAGTTACAAGTAATGTCAGCTGCACGTGACATTTGACTATGATTGTGGCAACTAGCGACTGAATGGATAAGACAAGGGCCCTACCAGAGTGTGATCCTAGGACATGTGTAGCCTCCCGCCACTTAAAGGTATCTGGGCTAGTAATCAATATGTATGATGTCGCTAGATTCAACCACAAAAGCAAATAATTCATGAATCTGATCTAGTTAACTAATAAACCCGAACGAACGACAGTTAAGTATTGGAGAAACAGGAAGTCTGGACTTGAATTAATAAGCTAATTAAATAGGCAAAAAAAAAACTCCAAACCGCAGAGGAATAAGACGGGAGGTAAAAGAAACAATAGAGACAGGGAAAATAGAAAACCAGCTCAAAATCAGAGAGTCAATCATCACAAATGGCCGTCAGGGACTCGTTCAGCAGGTGAGCATCCCTAGGGAACCGAATCACTGGGAAACATTTTGTGTATATTATTAAGCTCGAAGATATAGAAAACTGGTGTTCCGTATTCGAGAATAGGTCTTACATAGGTTGTATAGGCTTTGATAAGCACAGAGGATTTTTTTGTTGTTAAGCCTCTACGTATTTTGTACATAGCGAAATTGGCCTTATTTGATATCATTTCGCAATGCCTGTCAAAACTGAGATCCTGGGTGAGGATGAAACCTAAAGCCGAGATCTGATCTACATCAAGGATTTCTGTTCCATCGACATTTTAGTTTTTGTTATCATTGGCATTTCCCAAATGAAGGACTTTAGTTTTTCCCTTTGATAATGGATGATTCCAATCGTGAGACCAAGTGTTTATGACGAGTGTTGAAGCAAATTGAAGTTTTCGGGGCGGCTGACATCCATATAGATTTTAATATCATCTGCGAGAGCGCTAAATCCATTTCCATGACTTTCTATCAGGCTAGGTACTCCGTGTGTGATTAAAGGCAGTGTCCACGATAAAAATCGTTTTCGAGTTTCCACCAGAAAACGAAAGTTTAGAGCCTGACTGTTTCATCAGTGAAGAAAGAATCATAAAAAACGCTGCGACACATCCAAAATCAGCTCTTCTTCTTTGAAGCAACATTTAAACCGTGGATGAGTTGCGCGCACATGGGCCTGAAGTAGACAGCGTGCACAAATGCGCTCCGATGCTAATGCAGAAGTGGACCAAGCTGTTCCTCGGAAAACTCGACCGCGAGCGGAAGGGCTAGCGCAAGCGGACTTCGGAGTCGTATGGAGCTCTCTCGGTCTCGTTTTCGTTCGTTCTTTCGACCCCAGTGCTCTAATGAGACCCTGAACTTTTGATTTCCGGCCAAAACCGAGGACGAAATTTATCGTGGACACTGCCTTTAAGTAGGACTGGGGAAAGGGCTCCTTGCGGTACACCGATAAGGACTGGTCGTGGAGTTGATCGGGCAGATTTTGTACAGACCGAGAAAGTTCTATCAGTTGAATAGGAGTGTATCCATGCAACAACCCGAGGGTGAATACGACCCATTTAAGAATTTGCAAAGTTTATCAAGTGGAACTTTATCGAAGGCTTTAGCGAAATCAAAATGAACAACATCTACACTTTTACCCTCATCCAGTAAAGCCGTCCACTTAACACTGTAAGTGTTTAAACACTAGCCATAACAGTGAACTTCCCTCTCTTAAAAACAGTTTTGGAAGGGACAGATAATTCGATTGGACTCCAGGTATTGTTCGCTTTTTCAATCCCTTTTTCTTCGAAAAGTCTGAAAAATAACGATGTTATGCTGATGGAAGGCTCGGTGTAAGGAGGTTTTTTGATGATCGGTGATGAGGATGGAGAACTATTCTTCCTTCCCTGTGTATGAGCGTACAAAAAACGCTCTCAGAGGGTTATCATGGAACGAGGGTTGTCGGCTTGAAAACTTATCATCACGTAAGTCCTTGGGATGTGATGAAAGAATACGAGACCTACTAGTTGCTTCAAGGAATAAGGTGCTAAATGCCAAAAAAAGCAAGTTTCGAAACCAATAGATTCGGACATTTTTGGTTAGCTGCTTCTGCAGGATTTCGCAGATATTCTCTCGGTTTTTAGATTGTAGAAAGGGAAGGTCCGAAGACGTGTGGAACAGCTGATTTCAAATGCTGACAGCGAAATTTCGCTCACCACTGCTCGGGATATGCCGCCCGTTCCACTTCGAATCAGAATTGTAGGAGCTTCAAAATGTGTATTACATACACTCACTTACACAATGTTTAGCGCGGTAGCCGTTGAAGTACACTTCTTCTTCCTTGCAGCCACATTGAGGGTTTTGTCATAGGTGGAGGAGCTGGGCGACCAGTCGAGGATTCGTCCATAGGTCCTTTGTGGTCAGCGTGGTTGGCCTTTCCTCAGATATTTGTGTGGAAGTTCTCGAAGACAATATACCTCTGGAGGAAAACTTCCCCGGAGAGGGACGTCTCGCCCCTCTCCCCTCGAATTATACACAACGATAAGGCGTTCGGAACAGTCAACTCGGGGGGGGGGAACAAGGGAAGGACTACGTGAGGCATCCCTGCCTGGTTTGCAGAGAAGCTAATTAGCTTCTCTATAACCATTAGTCAGAGGTGAATATTTTTGGAGCGATCGCAGTTTTTCAGGAACAGGAGGAGACTGTCGAAAACTGCCAGTTCTAGCAAGCTGATTTTTGATCAATCATTGAACAATGGGAAGATCTGCAGTCAGAAGGTCGCGGGAAGACCTGCAGCCGGGAGAACAAGGGAACTCCTGCTGTGGGGAACTTCCCCCATTACTCTGCTGTCGAGACGTCCCCTTCGCGTGGCCCCAATTCGGGGGAAGTTCCACAGTTGTTTCGAGGGAAGTTCTGCTGTCGCTCTCGGGAACTTCCCCACGAAAGTCTGAGTCCGGACAGTTGAATAAATGTGCGGTATCATGGCCGATGGAACCGCAGTCCGGGCACACATCAGATTTGCTGCTGTCAACCTTGCTGACATAAGACATTGGCATTGTGGAGTGACTACTGCGTAATGATGCGAGTGTGCATCTTGCCCTTCTTCCGAGTTGAGACTCTGAGGTGCAGACGGGGGCGTTACATCTCCTAGTATGGGATTTATGGCCGCCTTCTCAAGATGACACCGTACGAACTTGGTGTGCTCCTCGCACAAAAGGCGGAGTCGTTCTTGCTGTGAGTCGTGTCAACCTTGCAAACTGCCTTTATTTGAAGCATCGGCTGTGGAGCTTCATGACACTCACACACAAATTTTGACAAAGTTCCAACTAATCCTGAAGGGTTAGGACCAAATCAACTAAGTTTCATAATACATGCTAGGCTTGTTTCAATCGATTGTGTTGTGGGGTGTTAGTGTGAGAAGCGGTATAAAACGTGAGCTTCTGAAATGCTAAAAACATGACATTTTCAAAAGAATTACTCTTTCAAGGGGCCCTCCTAAATCTTGTCGACAACACATCCAGCTCTGCTCGAAATATTATAAAGTACAAATAATTCCGCTAGTTTTCAACTTCAGACCCCCATCTTCGGGCTAGAGAAGTTTTTTTCAACCCTCTGTCAAAAAATCAACTCACAAGGGGCTTAACTAATATTTTAATTTTTGATGATTTTCAGGGTCCCCCCCCCTTTATGTGTCACCTCATAGTGGTGAAGGGGTGACCATTGATGATCAGGATTCGTTCTGTGAAATGGCCAACGGCACAAACGGTCACGCAGTTAGACGTAGCATTAGTTTTACTAATGTAAGAACGGGCGGCTCCCGATAGTAGCCCCGGCTCTGCATTCTGGGAGTAATTAGACCACAAAATTGCTCCTACATTCGCTAACAATATGAAACCGACCCGAAATAGTATATGCTCTCCCACCACGCCCGAAGATGCCTCTACCAAAGACGGAGCGTCACAGGAAAACCCATTACCCTACGTGAAGAATGTCTATACAGTGCGTTGCAAAATTATACGACATACCCCAATTTCCGCGGTTCCGAACTTCGCGTGATCTGTGGAGACAAACGGTAAACAACAATCGATGCCGCACTTCCGAGAACCCCTGGGGACAAATCTTCACGAAATTAGAGCAACTAGCAGGAAACTGGCAACGGAAGTTGTCAAAATAGACCTTTCCAAAATTTTACGACATACTCAGATGATAGAGGGCCCTGAGCCCACCCCGAACGCACCCGGAGCCGCGTCCATGTTGCGCTCAGGGTGACAAATTTGGCAATTTTCGGGCCACATATGTTGCGATGCAGGCCACACACGCTGCGCTCCGGGTGCTGCCGACGAAATTGATTCACGCAGCGCCCTGAGCGTACCCATCGGCTAATGACGTAATAGTATGTCATCCATCGTAGACAGTTGCGCCCCGGGCGCTTCCTATAAACCGATTTTAGCAACACCGTTGCATAAATCAATACTTTAATGTAGTTCGGATCCTTCGCTAATCGATTTTCGGACGCATTTTAGCTAATTGACAACTTTTCAGAGAAGAATCCAGCGATTTCCACACATTCACCCCATTAACCCACCCTACCCAATTTCCTCAAATCGATTTGACCCTTAATCGTTCCTTTTCTAAACTAGTCGTGATTATGTAATACCTAAACTTAATAGACTTTCCTATACTCTGAAATTTGATTCTGTCACATTTCCCCTCAACATTTCACCCGTTGATCTTCTGACTTTACCTGACACTCTTCAACTATTCAGTACATTCAGTATACAGTGCGTTGCAAAATTATACGACATACCCCGATTTCCGCTGTTCCGAACTTCGCGTGATTCGAGGAGACAAACGGTAAACGTCAATCGATGCCCCTGGGTACGAATCTTCATGAAATTAGAGCGTTAGCGGGAAACTAGCAACGGAAATTGTCAAAAATGACCGTAGCAAAATTATACGATATAGCTGACGTTCTCACAGTAATTTCGATTTTAGACCCTCTGCATCAGTTCGTTCATGGCAGAAACTCTTGAAACATGAGGTTAATACTCTTCAGTATGGCCTTGACGCTGAACCACTTCGAAAACTCCGCTTCGCAAGTTTCCATCCAACTATTTGTGAAGGCCCATTTCAATCTGCGCCCATTCGCTTACAACGGCTAGTTTAGGCGGAGCCGCACGCTGGCGTGGTCTGCTCTACATGTGAGTTCAACGCCCAAGAATACCTCACATGTTTCCCACAGGGTTGAGGTCTTGCAAACCGGCCAGCCGTTCTAGAAATTTGGCTTGATCGGCCTAAAACCAAGCCTGCGTGAACCTACTGACAGGAAGTTAAGGCGGATATGCACTAGAAAGAACTGGAAATGATTTTCCGACACATTCTGAAAATCTGTGAAGTTCATGGATCATATCTCAAAAACCTGGTCCAGCTTGCCATGCCACCTGAATCTGGACCAATATGTACATTATTCTTTCTCCTCCAAAGTTCCTACTTCAGGATAGTTCGGGTCCGTAGGTGGATCCTTAGGAAATCTTTTTCAACGGTCGAAAGCAAGTTAGCCGAACAAGCCTGATATATTCTAATCTATTTATTTATTTTGACTAGGTATTCTAAGCGTTGGAGAGATCTACAAAAGGACCCACACTTATCCTAATGTAGGAACTCTGGATGAGAATGTATGTGGAAAGAATAAGGTGTCTACCCGGGATCAGGTGGTGGACCACGTTTCTGAGACATGATCCATGAACTTCACAGATCTTCAGACTGTGTCGGAAAATCATTTCCAGTTCTTTCTAGTCTGTATCCGCCTTCACGTCCTGTCAGGAGGTCGACGCAAGCTTGGTTTCAGGCCGATCATGCCAAATTTCTAGAACGGCCGGTCGGTTTGCAGCCCTGTGGAAAACATGCGAGGTATTCTTGGGCGTTGAACTCACTTCTAGAGCAGACCACGCGAGCGTGCGGCTCCGCCTAAACTAGCTGTTGTAAGCGAATGGGCGCAGATTGAAATGGGCGTTCACAAAAAGTTGGATGGAAACTTGCGAAGCGGAGTTTTCGAAGTGGTTCAGCGTCAAGGCCATTCTGAAGAGTATTAACCTCATGTTTTAAGAGTTTTTACCATGAACGAACTGATGCAGAGGGTCTAAAATCGAAATTTCTGCGAGAACGTCAGCTATGTCGTATAATTTTGCAACGGTCATTTTTGACAATTTCCTTTGCTAGTTTCCTGGTAACTGCACTAAATTCATTAAGATTCGTACCCAGGGGTTTTCGAAGGTGCTGCATCGATTGGCGTTTACCGTTTGTCTCCTTTGATCGCGCGAAGTTCGGAACCGCGGATATTCAGGTATGTCGTATAAATTTGCAACGCACTGCATAAGGTATCCACAGCGACCTTCCAGTCCGAAGTACCAGCTACTAATAGAAAAAATTCGAGCGAAAGAATGAACAAGCCGAATAAAGTTTATTTAGGATGCTTAAAGTGTGTAAATGAATCCAATAAACCCCCTTAGAAAATCCCGAATCAATGATTTCTTCCACATAAGGGCTTCCTAATTGTTCAGAGTGAAATACTAGAATTGAATACAGTTTCTAGAAAACTCCGGAATGGCTGGATCCAAGCAATTCTTTTTTCCTAATTTTCTGAAAATAATCAAATAAAATCGTTAACTTTCCTCCAGGGATTTTTGCGAAATGCATCCGAAGAGTCGTTCGAATGCTCTAACTTTTGAATATTGTTGAAATATTAGGCAGATACTGTGCTTATGTGGGCCAAAACGTCTCGACACGCGTTGCGGCCTCACGCACCCGATTCGGAAGAGCTTCCAGCGCCGCAGCCGCCGATCTGCTGACTCTAGGTGGGTTTTGGAAACCGGAAACTAAGAAAAATTGGAGAAAATTGTATAAAAAAGCCACATCGAGTCGGCTTTGGCGCTGGAAACCCGACCGACTCGAGCGCGTGCGGCCGCAAAGCATGTCGAGACGCAATCGCGCACCGGAATTTGGCCCAGAGGAGCAAAGTACAGCCTACGACAACGGAGAAAGACCGTAGTGCCGTCGCATACTTATACTGCAGCCATGGCTGGCTCGGTTCTAAGAAACGATAATGAACAGCCAATAAAGTTTTTCTTCGTAATGTTTTTGTGTGTTTCCTCAACTTTTCGTGGATATCTTGCATGTATCTAAAGTATACTCTGTTTATCTTGAATTGCACAAAACACGGTCCGCCAATAGTCCTCTAATTGGCCCGCTAGTACCATAGTGTACGTCCACGACGCGTTCTCGGCAGACCCCGGCGTGCACCCGGTGTGCAGAGCAATCGATTCGTCAATGCCGTCACTCAGCCACCCACCCTGCCACCCGAATCTGCCGAGAACGCGTCGTGGCCGTACACTACGGTACTAGCGGGCCAATTAGAGGACTATTGGCGGACCGTATTCTGTGCAATTCAAGATAAACAGAATATAAATAAACTGGGTATATTGATATTGAGTGGGTCGTGAGAAAACTTAACATTTTATACGTAACCGGTGCTTTTTTCTATGGAATTGCGATGAAAATTGAAAGCTTGCTGCCGAATATGGCGTGACGTACGCAGAGGTGTAGAGAACCCTAGTTGTCGGCAAGACTAATTTTTAATCAATTCTAGAGGAAAAAAACCGTGAACGTTATAAAAAAGTTCTCCCCCGAAGGTCACTATACCAATACACCTAAATTATTTACTATAGTTACACGCAAGAATAACACGAAAAATTGAGAGAAGCAGAAAAAACCATATCAGAAAAAGTTACCAGCTGTTCATAATTGATTCCCGGAACCGAGACAGCCATGGCTACAGTATAAGTAAGCAACTGCACCACCGCCCTTTCCCGTTGCCGTTTACTGTATTAAGAATCGAACAAGCCCTCGGATGATCGAAATTATCGAGTTTTTCTGGGTCTTGATTGAATCCTTGCAAAAAGCCGTTGGATATTAGCCGCGCTCCCGTTATCGAACTTAAAGGCAGTGTCCACGATAAAAACCATGTCTGATTTTTTGGTGGAGATCGGCAGCTGCGGGGACTAGCGAAACCCTAGCGTTGAAAAACTAAGAAAAATGAGCTCGAAACGGTCCCCTACGGCCCCAAAGTTGGACACCCGTCAGCTCGTTACACTCCAGCAGATGCACTTTCCACGCCCACCGACGTGAAAAAATGAATGCTTGAGATCGTGAGATGAGCGATGGTTTCCGATCAATAGCCCCGTTCTTCTCTTCAATCTCAACTTCTCTCTTTACTCAGGTCAGCTCGCATACATCGGCTGCAAAAGGCGGAAGTTGCAAGCCTCGGACATCTCGTCCACCATGCTTCCCCAGCTAAATTTTTGAGGGACCATAACACCGTTCCTAGAAGGTCTTTTACGATTCTAACAACACCAATGGAATCAGCATGGGACCGTCTTCAAGATAGGCGGAAAAGCAGAAAAACGATTGTTATCGTGGAGACTGCCTTTAAACAATACAAGAGGGTGTGGCATCAAGAGGTATTACAGCAATGAGATTCAATTTATATAATAGCTTCGTAGAGAATCGGAGCGTACAGTTTGAAGCTCCGAATGTTGTTAAGGTCGCTGAAAGACTAAAACGTAAAGGCCCTGCCCGAATTTTGAGATTTGTTCGAGGTCCAGGTTCCCTTTTCAGATTCTCGGACCGAACCTTGGTAGAGTACATGTCGCCACCCAACTAACCTATGGTCTACACACGTTCTCTCAGAAATTTGTGGGGTAGTACGTCGGCACAATAGGGGTCGCATCCCATGACAAACATCGGATACAATCACTTGTTGTGAGCAGCAGCTGCTGCTAACAGTAGTATATGCTGCCAACGCATGCTGGTGTTCAACCTATCGTCATAGGCAGCCTGTCCTGCGAACGGAGAAAGAATTCAGACTATCACCCCCCCCCTCCCCAGCAGGGTTGAGTATGATCCTTGTCACGCGTGGCGAACTCGCGCATCCAGCAAAAACAAAGGGGTTATTAATCAACAGGATATGCTGCTAATTGGCAGCAGCTCCTGCTATTGGCAGTAGCTACAGAAAGGATGCTACTAAACTCTTTGTACACGGGTTCGACCCCTATTTTGCTGACGTACTACCCCACGACTGTCTGAGCTAGGGAACCTTCTCGGGGAAGAGGCAATAGACATTCATACATATGTACTTGAGCTCGGAATATAACAAGGTTTTAAATTAAAGCCCAGCCTGGGGTGGCATGCACGAACGCCTATGAGGAGGGCTGGGAGCTGCTCCGCGTTCTACATGCGAAGCGTTGAGCCAGAGCTGACCCAAAGAATATGCTATCCTCGTCGCGTAGGGACACAACTCACTACGCACGGCAAACCCCCCGCCTAACAGCTGAATTCAGATGTTTTCCATACCTTTAACAGTATCATGTTTGCGAAATTCTACAGCGGAATGGGAAAGTTATTTGAAACTTAATTATGTAACAAAGAGAAATTCGACAAGTTAAAAAATCAAGCATGAATAAAACTGAAAGAAGTACAATTAAGCGGAGAATTAACCGTGCGTAGTGTGGTTCCATCTCTGCACTGTGGGGACGTCATCTGCTTCGAGTCACCTCTGGCCTGGCGCTGCGCGCGTCGGACGCGGAGCGGCTCCCTGCCCTGTTCATAAGCGTCCATGCATGCTGCCCCTGATTGAAAAAAGTCCTAAAGTGTGCATGAAACGTGAAGGCGAGACTGGTTAACGATTCGGGGTTTGAGTCAATATAGTTTGCAGTATGCTTTCAGAAGTCGATCAGAACTCTGATGAAATGAAGATTGAGTGTTTTGATCTTTCAAATTCAAAATAAACGCTACGGTATTCGAATTTCGAATCATATTCGAAAGCCTATTTTTGATTTATTCAAATTTCCAATACTATTCGAAACCGCTGTTTTCAAAGCACATGAATTTCGAATATTCTTCCAAAGCAAAATTTTCGAATTTCGAATCGTTCCAAAGTCAAAAAATCACTCGAATATTTTTGTAATAATAATATTCGGTCTGATGTATAACCCTACAGCCCTTATTAAGCAAACACACAGAAAGAATACGGAAAAATCTAATAAACAACAAAAAAACATAACCCAGAAGAAAATTATCAGCTGTTTCCTCTCTACTGCTCTGATACTCTATTCTTCAGTCTCAAACTTTTGTCAGAACTGACTCTGCAAGGAGGGGTGTTCTCAGAAACCATCTTTCATCCCATCGAATCAAAACTACATATAGCCACACACTAATCTTTTTACCGCAGGAATTATACGTCGGTAAGGCTAAAATAAAAAAGAAAAAGAAAACTCATTAGATAGACCATGAAAATCATACAACCAAGAGCCATTTAAAAGGAAATGGGGTAGATGTGTCGACATCGATCAATGTCCGAAACGTGGAAATTGATGACTGGGCGTAATCTCTGGGTTTCGAAATTCGAGCGTCAGTCAACGCATGTGGCCCGGAGAGCAATCTGAACGCACTGTACGTTGCAATCACAACCGAAGCGCACCGCAAGTTCGCATATCAGCTGCTCTGCGTTTCGGTTACAGTGGGCGGGGAGAGGCGGAGCCGGTTGCGCTCCGGGCCTGCTACTGTCTGAGTAGCTGACGTTCTCGCAGAAATTTTGATTCTAGACCCTTTGTAACAGTTCGCTCATGGTAAGAACCATCTAAAACATCAAGTTAATAGTCCTCAGAATTGCCTTGACGCTGAACCTTTTTGAACACATGTTTCCACCCAGCTTTTTGTGAAAGCCCTTTTCAATCTGCGCCCATTCGCTTAAAGGCAGTGTTCGCGATAATTTTCGTCCGTAAGTTTTCCACATGAAACATTGGTTTGGCCTCTAAGTGTTACCAAAATTACGAAGAAACGGTGAGAAACGCATTAAAACGTCGTATTTCAGTGACATTATTCTATAACATGGACTAGTTGTCCGGTTGGATTAACATGTCATGGTGGTTGTCATCGGTGAAAAATTGTGTCAATCGAAAATAGAAGAACATTTCATGCAAAGCAGGATTAGTTAGGACCCTAAGATAAGAACGGAGCCATAGAGAGCAGAGAATTGCAAAGGACGGGTCCACAAAAGATTTCATTGTCACAACAAACACTTCCTGTGATACTTAAGAGGCGGGGTGATACTTGAGGATCTCGTATACTTCTGGTGCCTTTTTCTTGATTTCGACGCCATTTTAGTTCTACCCGGGGACCACATAATCAATATAGCGAATTATCTCAAAATTGAAGATTATCGTGAATACTGCCTTTAAAGGCAGTGGTCGCGATCAAATATGCTTGTCGTCTTTTTCTCTCTAAACCCTTTTCTTGGTCTCGAGTAGTAGGACCTATGAAGAAATCGCGAAAAAAAGTCTTGGGCAAAGTTTGAAGCCTGAACTTCCTTGTTTTTTGATGGTGTACGAGCCCACTTCACATCATCGGCATCGATGACCTCTTATATCAAGAACATCTGCTGGCTTGAAGTTGAATTTCAATCAATGAACCTCCTGAAATATGTACACATCTAGTCAAAAACATTGACTGGAGTGCTTTTACATTGCTCGACTGTTTTTGTTCGGTAAATTTGCATTTATTTCTTCCTCTGAGTGTCGAGGATTTTTGACTGCTCGGCATGAGACTGCGATCTTTTTGGTCGGCGCTGTGCACGTGTGCACGAACTGGCTTCTTTGGGCCCCAGAAACTCTAATTCCAGCCCGTTTTTCACCGCGCTCTCTTCATAGTTTTTCAGCTGTTTTTGGTCTGAGCTGATTTTTGTAGTTTTTTTTTTCGATAACGTTTTTCACCGTGACCACTGCCTTTAAACGGCTAGTTCAAGCGGAGCCACACACTCATATTGTCTTCTCTGGGTGTATATTGAACGCCCAAGAATACCTCACACGTTTTTCACTGGGTTGAGGTCCTGCCGACCGGCTGGCCATTCTAGCGAATTGGTATGATAGGCCTGCAATATAGCCTGCGCCGTCCTACTGAGAAGAAGTGAAGGCGGATACAGACTAGAAAGAATTGGAAATGATTTTCCAACACAGTCGTTAATCTGTAACGTTAATAGGTCATGTTGTAAAAACCTGGTCCCGCTAGCCACACCACTTGAATCGGGGTCGACACATAATTTTTCTCACATACATTCTCCTCCAGAGTTCCTACACGAGGACAAAAGTCGGTCCTTTTGTCAATCTGTCCAAAGCTCAGAATACTCAGTTGAGATAAACAAATAGATTAGAATATATCAGGCTCTTACGGACTGAACTTGCTTCCGACCCGATAAAAAAAAGGATTTTGAAGGATCCACCTACTGACCCGAACCATCCTTGAGTAAGAACTTCAGAGGAGAAAGAATCATGTGTCAACCCGGATCCAGGTGGTGGACCACGTTTTTGCGACAGGACCTATGAATCTCACAGATTATCAGACTGTGTCGAAAAATCATTTCCAGTCCTTTCTAGTCCGTATCCGCCTCAACCTTTTGTCAGTAGGAAGACGCAGGCTTGGTTTCAGGCCGACCATGCCAATTTGCTGGAACGGCCGGCCGGTTAGCAGGACCTCAACCCAGTAAAAAACGAGTGAGGTATTCTTGGGCTTTGAATCTACATCCAGAAAAGACAACACGAGCGTGTAGCTCCGCTTGAACTAGCCGTTATAAGCGAATGGGTGCAGATTGAAAGGGGCGTTCACAAAAAGCTGGTTGGAAACATGCGAAACAGAGTTTTCGAAGTGGTTCTGCGTCAAGAAAATTCTGAAGATTATTGGCTTCATGTTTCGAGCGGTTCTTGTCATGAACGAAATGTCACAGATATTGTATCAGGTTGTCCGATAAGTTCTTGCCGTTTTTTTAAATTTTTCGTAATATAATTGTAATATAATATAATAATATAATGTAATATAATGTAATGTAATAATGTAATATAATATAATATAATATAATATTATTTTAATATATTTTTTATTTTTTTTAATTTTTTTAATTAATTTTTAAATTTAATTTAAATTTAAATTTTTAAATTAAATTCTTCGCAAACCAATATCGAACAGTTCTTTCAGCTATGGCACCCTCTCCGTATACGGCACAAATCTCTCTAGCAGCTTCCGTGGCTTTGGCACCTCGGTTAAACGCAAAAAGTAGATGGTGTCGAAAATGCTCGTTTTTGTCGACTTGACACTCCATTTAAATGCTCTAAAAATTAACAAAACTAATCGAAACAAAAACCAAATAGACTTTCTTGTAGAGCGAAAAATTCTTTCGAATAACACAAAACATTGTACCAAAAAATTTCATTTCGATCGCTAATTTTAATTTAAAAACGGCAAGAACTTATCGGACAACCTAATAGAATAAAAATTTCTGCGAGAACGTCATCTATGTCGTAAAACTTTGCAACGGTCATTTTTGCCAACTTCCGTTGCCAGATTCCTGCTAGTTGCTTTAATTTCGTGAAGTTCCGTGGCCAGGGGTTTTCGAGGGTGCTGCATCGATTGGTGTTTACTGTCTGACTCCTCAAATCACGCGGTTTGGAATCAGGGCTGTGCGTAACTGGATTTTGTAATTTCGTAAATCGTAATTTTCCAAATTCTTCGTAATTCGTAAATCGTAATTCGTAACTGATAATTAGTATGGTAGTAAGCCCACACATAACCCAAACCTCATTCGATGTGTAAACACCTAAGCATTCCAGATGAGGTGTTTCCATATCGGAGAAGGTTTGAGATTGTGTTTCAAAATAACACTGTTTTAAGCAGTACATGAAAAAATCAGTATACATACGCGGGATATTAACGACTTCAATAGACAAAATTGAAACGCCAAGCTTAATCAAATTCAAAACCTGTGCCATGTTTCGCAGAACATTAAAATACGAAAACATAGCGAATCACCGCTTCACCAAGCACTGCTCAATGATGGGAGCCAAGGAGGGCAACACTGTGATGAGAGAAAATAGCGTTTCGATAGTTTTAAACGCAATCTTTCAAGGTATAGATAACTGGGCAAGGTGGCCATACCAAAGGCTTATACATGCTACTGCAAAACCACTTCTTGACGCAGAAATCAAGTCTGCCCTCCATATTTGTGAAGCCTTACTCTGAACGGAGTTATATGCGTTCCTCCCCACAAACATAAGTTCGTTAGGGTGAAAACAACGGTTCGAGAGGTGAAGGTTTTTCAGAATTCTGGATTGCAAAAAGGTGAAGGTTCTCTATAAATCTGTGATTTCGAAAATAAACTATTTTGAAAATTTTTTCTTTTGCTTTTAGAATTTGACTGAATTCTCAATTTCAAAAACATTAAATAATTTTTTTGAAAAGTTGAAACTGTGCTGCCATACTTTTTTGTAAAATTGTTCCGAGCTGATACTGTTGACGTTGACTGCAGCTTTGCACGAGGTGGTATCAGGCTTTATTCGACGGTTTCGCCTTCTTCATATTCTGGAAGAGCCAGATCCAGTTATAAACATGCACGATCGAACACCGTAGCGGTTGGATCTCTTCAGAAATTCGACTCCCAAGTTTCCAAACACATATAATATCAGTTTGGAAATTTCGGATTCGAAATCTCGTAGAGTTTACTTTTATGGTGTTTTTTCGTGTATTTTCACAATTGGATTTAGCTCTTTCAGACTCTGAAGAAGGCGAAACCGTCGAAACGTCAGTTGAATGAAGCCTGATACCACCTCGTGCAAAGCTGCAGTCAACGTCAACAATATTGAACTAATGCCGAGGTTCAACGAGAGTCGGTAACTGTTTGAAACTGACTCTTGGATTCACCACTTTTCTCTCGTAGCTAATTGCTTTCGGGGATGTACATCTGCCAGAAGTTGTTTCGGAAATCCCCATGAAACTTTTTGTCGAATAGTTTTCAGGTCAGAAAAATATTTTCCCGGTCTTTCAGCAAATTCCAATTCACGAAATACCAGTTTTTTGCTTGTAACTTTTGAACCGCTGAAAATGGATACGTGGTGATGATTGTTTTCGAAATCTCCGTGAACTTGTACAATGAAGTTCACATTGGGTTTCAACCTTTATTTTTTTATTAGCCAGCCAGGTATTTAGAGCCAAACCTCATATTTAATTTTTATATCGGGAAGGGAATTTCTGTCCGCAGTTGCAGACTACCGCTTCTGCAGCCTGCTTAAAGGCAGTGTCCACGATAAAAATCTTCTTGTGTTTTACCGCCTATCTTGAAAACGGTCCTATGCTGATTCCAATAATGTCTCTGAAATCGTACAAGACCTCCTGGGAACGGAGTTATGGTCCCTCAAACAGTGAGCTAGGGAAGCATGGTGGACGAGTTGTCCGAGGCTTGTAACTTCCGTCTTTTGCAGCCGATGTATGCGAGCTTACCTGTGTAAAGAGAGAAGTTGAGAATGAAGGGTAGAACTGGGCTACTGATCGGAAACCATCGCTCATCCCACGATCTCGAGTTTTCTTTTGTACACGTCGGAATGCGAGCATTGCGCCGCGTTGCAACAGCGGTTGTCTCCAACTGCGCACCGAAATTTGGCTCTGATATACAGTAGCTCCACCAAATGTCTGAGTCTCCCGTGTTTATCATGGGGGTGGTCACTGACAGAAGCGGAACGGTCGGTCACTCTTGAATTTCGTTATCGACATTTATATTTCGCCCTGTCCGACCTACAGGTGACTACGCCCGGCTGGGAATTCCAGGGTAAGGTTGCATCGAAAATTGAAATCTGGAAGAATAATCAAATATCAGGAGTGTGAAAGAAGTAATAAATTCGTCTATACCTTAGACAACAAACTTACATTGTTCCCTCAGCCACATTTTCACGATTTGTTACGATTTGTTACGATTTTGGCCCGAAATTTCGTAAATCGTAAATCGTAAAAAAAATTGCCAAAAACGCCCGTAATTCGTAAATTGTTAATCGTAATTCGTAATTACGCACAGCCCTGCTGCGCATGCAACTGCCGAACAGTCGCATCAGACGCAGAGATCGGAACTTTTCTCCACCAGAAGGAAAACAAGTACGATGTTATCTGGTTACAGGAAACGAAAGTTAAAGAGGCGTAAACGAGAAAGACCGACCAAGGAGAGCTGATGATAATGGGACAGAAAGTCACGGCAAAAAATATCGGAGGAGTTGGCTTTCTCGTGCACCCCGGAGTTCAGTCAAGCATCCACTCGCATGAAATTTTGAGCCCACGTATAGCTGTACTGCGCCTAAAAACGAAGAAGAAGACGCTTACCACCGTAATGAACTGCCACGCACCCACTGATGTTGCTGAAGACGAAGAAAAGGAAAGTTTTTACGCTGAGCTGGAAGCAGCAATCAGGATGGAGAAGTCCTATTACAAGTTGTTTTTTTGTGGAGATTTCAACGCGATTCTGGGCAACTCAGAAATTGGAGACTTGGTCAACATGGAGACGGAGTCAGAAGCAGCAACGGTGTTCGCTTGCTGGACTTGATGTCATCATGAAACCTGTTCCATAGTAATTCGCTATTCGAAAAGAAAAAGCACACAGACGGTCGATATGGGAAGGCCCCAATGGGCGCACCCGCTTAGAATTGGACCATATCCTGACAAATTGAAAAAGGAGTTTGGTGGATTCTGGAGTAGTCCCGTCCTTCGACTGTGGATCTGATCATCATCTTCTTCGAGCCAAAATTCGTCTTAACAAACGCATCTTCAAGCTAGACGAATCGCCGCGCACCCATCCTAATTCCTCGCTAAAACGAGGCAAGAATGAAAGCAGCGATTAAGGACTATCCTTGGAGATCGACAGACAATCCTACAACACACGGCTTCGAGGCTCTAGCCAATGGTTTACTTCAGTGCGGGAAAGTGGCAATAGAAGTTCGACAGTCAGGAGAGGAAAGGATGCATTCTAATGCACGAGAACTCTTAAAAAGCCGAGGAGAAATTAGACGAGATCCTAATGCTTCGCATCTTGAGAAGACCGTAATCATTAAGGCCTGTCGCATAGCAGTAAAGGAGTCTTCCAGAGAACATTGCAGGAACAAACTCCTCTCGACTGCAGTTCAAAGGCGCAGTCTGATACGCTGTCGGACCGTTCTTTCGGATCATCGCACCGTAACGGCTTGCCTTAAAGACAAGCATGGAAATCCGAGAACAGCCAGGTCGGATATGGAGCACGTTGTCACGGACTATTATACAGACCTCTTTCGCTCAACCCCACCGGTTTTGAGATGTTCATCTCCCACGGAGATGAACATCTCAAAACCGGTGTGGTTGAGCGAAAGAGGTCTGTGCCGCCCATCCTCTCATCCGAGGTCGCGACTGTTCTGCGGTCGCTGAAGGAAGGAACAGCCTCTGGTCCAGATGGAATCTCTGCAGACTTGCTGAGATCAGGTGGCGAAGTCGTGAGCAAGATTTTGGCTGAACATTTTAATTCCTACCTGGAAGCCCTGTCAATACCAGATCAACGGAAATGCTTCAAGACAGTTCTGTTTTTCAGGAAGGGGGACAAGGAGGTTATCAGAAATTACCGTCCCATTGCCCTGCTGTCGATTCCGTATAAGGTTTTCACCAAGATTAAACTCAATTATTTGGAAGCCACCTTGGATGCTTACCAGCCAGTAGAGCAGGTTTGAAACAGAAAGGGATTCTGTTGCATGGATCACATCCACACCATATCGCAGTTGGTCGAGAGATGTCGGGAGTAGTGCCGTTGTGTCTCACTCTTGTCAACTACAAGGAGGCTTTTGATTCGGTGAAGATAAATGCGGTACTCAACGCTTTGTTACACGTCGGATTCGACCCTGCGTACGTGAATATATTGGAGCAGTGCAACACAAGAACATCGACAACTATTCAGTTGTTTGAATGTAAGTTGCAAATTCCAATCGAAAAAGGTGTTCGGCAAGGTGACACAATACCACCGAAACTCTTCACTTCTGCCCTGCAGTATGCGATGAGCCAGCTTGACTAGGACAACAAAAGTATGCGATGAGCCAGCTTGACTGGGACAACAAAGGCTCGAGTATCGATGTAAGAAAGCTATCTAACCTGCGGCTCGCTGACGACATTGTTCTCATCTTTCAACAATGCGCAGGTGATAAACGAGATGCTGAATAAGTTAGATGGAGTGGGCAGAGCGATTGGTTTGTCGATGAACATGAGTAAAACGCAAACGATGGCGAATCAATGGTGCGATGGAGGGCTGGTTACCCTCGACGGAGCTGTACTGGATAAACTGGATAGCTTCATCTATCTCGGGCGAGAAGTCAACATGGCAAGCGACCTGACGATTGATATGTGCAGGCGACTAAGAGCAGCCTGGACAGCTATGGGCACTGTCCAAGAAGTGACCAGTGAGATTCATGACGATAAGCTTAGGGCTCGCCTCTTTGATTCCACTGTGCTTTCAGCGTTCTGTTACGGCACCGAGACGTGGGCCTACCACAATCGGATCTCCATCACAATGAGGATTTCGCAAAGAGCTTTAGAGTATTCTGAAGACAAAGCGTCGAAAGCAATATCAAGAAGGACTCAGCAGTCAGGACATTTGAAAGAAGTCTGGCATTCGTGATGCGCTGTCTCATATCGAATCAACAGAGCGCAGATGGGCAGGTCACGTAATACGCCGGTCCGACGACAGATGGAGCACCAGAATTTCGTACTGGTATCCACTAGAGTGAGGACCGAATATTCGAGTTCGAATAAATAATCGAATTTTTCGAACGAATTTTTATTCGAACATTCGAATATTCGAAAAGTGTGAATATTCGAACATTATTCGAATTCGACTATTCGCAAAAGGTGAAAATTCGAACATTATTCGAATTCGACTATTCGCAAAAGGTGAGAATTCGAACATTATTCGAATTCGACTATTCGCAAAAGGTGAGAATTCGAACATTATTCGAATTCGACTATTCGCAAAAGGTGAAAATTCGAACATTATTCGAATTCGACTATTCGGGAAAGGTGAATATTCGAATATTATTCGAATTCGACTATTCGGGAAAGGTGAATATTCGAATATTATTCGAATTCGACTATTCGGGAAAGGTGAATATTCGAATATTATTCGAGTTCGACTATTCGGGAAAGGTGAATACTCGAATATTATTCGAATTCGATTATTCGCAGAGGTGAATATTCGAACGTTATTCCAATTTGAATACCCGAGCTGGTTTAACAAAAAATATGAAAATTAGCTCCAATGTATGAAGGAATCGACATACCTTTCAAGACTGATGTCAGTCTCTTCATTACTCCATTGTTCCATTTTTCCGAACGCAAGAACTAAATTTTTTCCCCACACCGTCTGATGAGGCTACTAAGGCGGTTCTAACAGGGGGAGCCATATGGCAATCGCACTTGGCCACTCCCATTTGTCCATGCCGCTGGGCAATGATAACACCAACCATAGCTTCGTTGGGTGGAGCCATGTACTCCACCAACCCTCACCTATGGGCAGGTGAAGGGGAACCTCCATCATTGGGAAAATTGGGAAAACCGGTGACAACCGGTGAAACGCCCCGAGGCACAGGAGGAGATGGGAATACGTGGGGGTGGGGTTTATCCCTCCGTTGACCAATCACCCACGTCTTAAGTGGTGGAGAGACGTCTGTCGATTGGCCGACGAAGCAATAAACTCCGCCCCGTACTCCGATCTCCCCCCAGTACACGCCTCGAAAAAGAATGAAAGTTACCCAACATTCATGCAAGTCATTTTCAAGATTGTGTGGGTGTCACTGCCGGTTTTTCGTCCATAACTTTTTTGTGCTTGGAGATAGAATTCTGCGTCAACTTGTGCTTCCAGTTTGAAAAACTAGTCTCGATCCTTCAGCCTAATTCATTTTACGAAACACCGGTTTTTCGCCTATAACTCTTGAAACTGGTGAGGGTTGTTTTTGAAATCTACGTAAAATTTTGCGTCGAATGATATTTCGGATTCCTAACTTTGCTCGCTCCATACTCTGAGAGGATCCCCCGCGATCGTTCACGGATAGAATCTCCGGTTTCTGGTAGGGGCCGAGAGGATTCTAGCAAGCGGCTATCGCGCAACGATCGCGAAATTCTGCCAGTCTCAAACCGAGAGTGTACCGCATTCGTTCATCGATGCTCCCACGATGCTCTATAGCACAACCGCGAAGAGTCGAGCCTGGGCCTATCACGGAACAATTGCGAGATCCTACCAGTTTCAACCTGAGGGCGAATCGCGTCTATACATTGACGTATTCTGGGCGTTACATCGCGGATCCGCGACGAATCGAGCTCGGAACTATCGCGGGACGGTCGCGAGATCCTGCCATCCTCCACCCCTGATCGTATCGCATCCATGCCCTCTCGATGTTTCACCCGAGCGAGTGTTGCCGAACAGATCAACACGAAGCTATAAGGTATTGCCCTCGCCGCATTTCGCGCTGCTCACAAATCTGCACAACATGAGAACGCGGGAGCGGGGGGAGACGATCACGGTACCATCGCGGATCGCGAGTGCACCACGGTATTAGCACCATAAACCTCTCAACGATCGCGGTATTATCACGGTATGAGAACGAGAATGTCAACGGATGAGTCGATTGGGTAACTATCGCGGAACGAACGCGAATCACGGGAGCATCACGGTACTAGCGCAAAAGATTCTCTCAGAGTAAGACAGCCAGGTCGGTGGAGCCTAACCCCGTTGTTGGCTCCAGCAGAACTCTGGGCCTCTCATTCAAAGGCAGTGTTCACGATGATTTTCATCCGCGAGTTTTTGACATAAAACAATGCGCTAGCCTCCAAGTGTTACCAAAATTACGAAGAAATGGGGAGAAACGCATTAAAACGTCGTATTTCAGTGACATTATTCTTCAACATGGGCCAGTTGTCCGGTCGGATAAATATGTTAATGATGGTTGTCGCCGTTGGAAAACTGTGTGAATCGAAAATAGAAGAATATTTCATGCAAATCAGAATCAGTTAGGGCTCTAAGGAAGGAACGGTAGAGAGAGTATAGAGAGTAAAGAATTGCAAAGGACGCGTCCACAAAAGATTTCATTGTCACAACAAACAATTCCTGTGATACTTAAGAGGCGGGGTGATACTTAAGGATTTCGCGTACCTCTGTTGCGTTTTTCTCAATTTCTACGTCATTTTAGATCCACCCGGGGGCCAGTTAATCGATATAGCGAACAATCTCAAAATTAAAGATTGTCGTGAACACTGCCTTTAAACCATAGAGGCGAAAGCACCCTTTGGAGATAACTATGGAGCTCGGCTCCACCAACCTCGCTGGCTTATGGGGCAGGCAAAGTTAGTAAGGTCCTCGAATAAGCTCCTTAGGCTAAGCTACAGAGAAAAAGTTGATTTTGTAGCATTCTTTGCATTGTAGCCCGTACAGGTCTAGAGATGAGTCGTGCCTTATTAATTCCAATTGTAAGTGGAAATAAAGCTCTAGAAGAAGAATTCAACTTGTTAGTGCCGCTCACTTCGCAGTTGCGCGATAAGGCTATGGATGCTTAAATTATTCGTCATTCGAATATTCGAATTTCGAATATTCGTTCGTTCGATATAAAAAATGAACCAATTTCCTCGAAATTCGTTCGTTCGGATTAAAAAATGAACGAATTTATTCGAAATTCGTTCGTTCGAAATAAAAAGTGAACGAATTTATTCGAAATTCGTTCGTTCGGAATAAAAAATGAACGAATTTATTCGAAATTCGTTCGTTCGCAATAAAAAATGAACGAATTTATTCGGAATTCGTTCGTTCGGAATAAAAAATGAACGAATTTATTCGAAATTCGTTCGTTCGGAATAAAAAATGAACGAAATTATTCGAAATTCGTTCGTTCGAAATAAAAAATGAACGAATTTATTCGAAATTCGTTCGTTCGGTCTCTTTCTAAAAAGTCCTCACTCTAGTATCCACGAGACATTAAGAGGACCCTCGGACGCCCCGTGACACGCTGGGCTGACGCGTTCAGGAAATTATTCAAGCAGAAGGATCTACCGTACTGGATGACTGTTGTTGTTTCCAGAAAATCCTGGAGCGAATGTGGTCCACATTGAGAATACCGCCGATGAAGATGGATCATCAAAGTATCAAAGTAAGTAAGTTCACGATCCCTCACCCACGTGTAGGGGCAAAGAAGAAGCATCCGCCAGGATCAATTTTTTATGATTTTGGACCAAATGGAGTATTTTGGAACAAAGTTTGGTGATTGGAAAACTTTGACCTGGTCCGGACGACTATTTTCGTGGGATTTGTGTGCGAGAAATCAAGGATTTCGAGGCTTCCATATCCCGACGATGGGCCATCTGCGGATCTGCAAAAATGTTGTTTTGTATAGAAACTTGTTCGCATTCGAAAACTCGCGCGGAGTTGGGAAAAACTTAAAAACTAAAGAAATTTCCTCGTTGCGATAGGGCTGCAAAGCGTCATTTTTGACGGTATTTTGACGAACTGTCCACTTCAAAGGGCCCTCCTGGCTCTTGTAGACAAGCTCACAGGCTTTGTTTGGAATATGGTAAAGCACACAAAAACACTTTTAAACGCAATCAGAGCCAGCGCAAGTGTTCACCACATTAAAAAGGAAATCCAGACACGCTAGACCGAGTTCAAAAAACCGCTGCTCCCAGAGTCGAATCGCAACGGAATTTTTCCGTTAGTTTTCAACTTCAGACCCCTATCTTCGAGCCGGAGCAGTTTTTTAAACTTTTTATCGAAAAATCAACTCACCTGGAGCTCACCTGAAATTTCAAGTTTTTGCGGATTTTGTGACCGGATAGGTTCGGACAGTAAAAAAAATGCAGATAAACCCAAAGAGAGTTGAATTTTCGATAGAAGTTTTGATAAAAAGCTGCTCCAGCTCGAAGATGGGGGTCTGAAGTTGAAAACAAGCGGAAATATTTCGTTGCGATTGGATACTGGGAGCAGCCATTTTTGGAGATCGATCTAGCGTGTCTGGATTTCCCTTTCAATGTGAGCCCTTGAACTGGCTTTAATTGCGGCAGGATTGATTGTTCTATGGGTGATAGCGTGCGGGTCACGCGTTGAGCGTGTATAAAATTCGGCTTGTCTCGTAGAGACGGGCAGTTGAACTTTTGGGGCTACTCCTTTGAAGCAAGGTCACTACTCTCTGTAGGACAATTTTTGGCCACCTTGGGGAACCTTAATAACCCGCGACGATGAAGGCTTCCTTATTGCAAGCCATGTCGGGATGGCATCCTTGTTGCGGACTGTGACAGAACTAACCTCCTCACCCATAGGCTGTGACAAGCACCGTATCTTCGTAATAGGCTTCATCCTCTTGGGGAGAGGCGAGAATAAAAAAAATCTGCGGTTGGGAAGGTACTGAAATTCGCTCGAATAGCAATCGCGGTTCGAAATACAACCATGTATCGGGGTCGCGGTCGCCCGAGTTGATAGCTAATTTTCGCTTGGAGCGGAAAGACAGTTTTTTTTTGGCGCTGCTCTCCGGACCCGTCGCGAGGAGCGACGAAGTATGTAGGCACTTGTTGCCACTGCCATACACGCGCCGATCTAATCAGGAATATGAGATAAAATATTCCCTATTTCTAGTATCCCCTTATTATCCCTGGATAAAATTCATACATAAAGCCGAGCTCGCTCGAATGAGACCGGTCGGAGCAAGCAGAGGAGCGGTCGGTCATGGAAAATATAAAAGCGATAAGGGGTGCGTTCCAAGAAGTTTTCCATGGGAGGAAAAATGGGTCTGATAAGATATGACGATTGATAGGCCGAAAGACATGTTCATTTCAGGTGGCCTTATAGACTATCATTGGTTGGTATCACTATCAAATATGATTTCCTCCCGTGGAAATCTTGGAACGCACCCAAGGAGATTTTGACATGATAAGCTCGATAAACCTTTGTTCGACCGGCTCAAAATGAGGGAGCTAGCTAAGGCAGAAATGGGAACCCAACTGGGCAACGTCATAGTCACTCACCAATAGCAAAGAAGTGGGGGCCAGGGACGCCGAGGTGCGGGGGTGCTCAGACTAATGATGACGTGTCATCGCGACCGGGTGACAGGCAACACGTTGCGCGGGTGGTCCTCTCCTGTTAGAGCGTTCCATCGAGAAGCAGTGCACCGGTTCATTCCCATATTGTAGACCGGTTCTGTCCCCAACTTCCTACTAGGACGTTGCACGTCGGCTGACCGGGTCTGTTCCTTTCGGTAGAGTAGTCGAATGGGGGGCCGTCTACCGGTTGATCGTCATCTTGTTGACCGGTTCTGTCCCTTCTCATATAGCGGTTCGTTCACCGAACGGGCAACGCTTTTAGAATCTAGCACAGAAAATGTGCTATCGCAGCAGGAGGGCGTCGTAGTATCACACTTGGCCACGCCCCTTTTTCCACGCCGCAACGTAATTTGGACACCAAACCAAGGTTTTTCCTCTTTCAAAACTAGAAGAGTCGTTGCGGTGCGGAAAAAATGGACGTGGCCAATATGATATTATGACGCCCTCCTGCTGCGACAGCACTCATTAAAACGAGAATGAATAGTTACCAATTTTCAATAATAATTCAACAGAGACTGATTGCACAGTGAAAATGGTAACAACAGAATTATCAAAAGGCAGTAAAATCATAATTAACAAAGAATCTCAGTACATAACAATACCCATACTTTTAGCACAACAGGTATCACACGCCTAACTAGCTACAGCCACTGGATGTATAGATCGTGCTGAAGGTATGACACCTACTGCACTGGCTCTGATCGCTACCTAACAGAGAACAAAGTGATATTTAAGAGGATTCCTCTATATATACGCTCTTCAGCAATCAAAACAATTCAGAAAAAGATAATCACAAATCTGGCAATGAGAATAAAAAAATTACATTAATATCAACAACAAGAAAACAAGCATGCAATAGCAGTCATAAATCTTTTGACATGGCCTTTTGTCGAACAATGTTTTCATACATATCTTGGCTAGGCCTTAGCGAAACGTGATGAAACTTCAGTGTCTTATGGGTATCATAACTCTTGCTTTACCCATACACAAGATTGGATTTTGAGTGTGTGGTTTTTGAATATGGAGTTCATTTATAATTTTGTGGTAATATTTCAAATAAGGACTATTCCCACAGAACATGGCTATTACAAATCCAAACCCGTAACAGTTATTCACTATTTGAAGATCTTCTGAGCCGTCGTATAACCTTGTGAGAAAATGGCCTCTATCAGAATCTTCCTGAAGACCGAAAATTGGACAAATTGGAGTTAACTTCTGGAAATTCACCCCTAAAAAAATATTCACTCCAGAACCATTACAAAATATGTGCTTTATAAGTTTTGACAGAGTACAATTTGTATTTCTACAAGGTGATAGAACGCTTCCGAAAACCTTCGAATGGCGATTAACTTGTGCAGGTTTGAACTCGTAATAGCTTTGCTTTGAGGGAATAGCCCTAATTTGAAAAAATACCAAACAATCATAGATAAATGACATATTAGAAAGCTGCACTCTCAAAACCTAATCTTGTGTATGTATAAAGCAAGGGTTGTGATGTTCTTTAAAATACTGATGTTTCATCAAGTTTCGCTAAAGCCAATCCAATGCATGTATAAAAACATTCCTGGAAAGGTCATGTTCAAAAATCTATGACCGCTACTGTACGTTTCTTTTTTTCAGTGCCGTAGAGTACCGCGGAGCTCAGATGAGAGGCACAGCACTGAAGATCGGCTGTACAGCACACCAAAAGAAAGAAACATAAGTAGTAGCATTATTAAAAACACAATATCAATCACCCTCTACTCAGAAAAATCAAAACAAGTAACTTGTAATACAAATGTAACTTACTTGAATGTCTCAAGTAACTTACATTTATATTACATGTAACTTAGATTTATATTGCATGTAAGTTACACGTGGAGACATGCGATCATCGTACCTCTTCACAAGAAGCTATCCGTCACGGATCCTAAGAACAACAGAGGAATCTCTCTACTTCGTGTCATGTACAAGGTTTTAGAACGTATCCTTCTCGAGCGACTTATCAAACATCGTGAAAGAACGACCAGAGATGAGCAAGCCGGTTTTCGACCTGGAAGATCGACCATCAACCAAGTGTTCGTCGTGAGAAGAGTAATCGAATCGTTGCAGCGGTATTCGAAGCCATTACAGCTTGCTTTTCTGGACTTTGAAGCCGCATTCGACTCTCCTCATCGTGATCGATTGCGGAACGCTCTGCGTTCCGATGGACTCCCGGAAAAGTATGTTCGACTAATCGAGGACATGAACAAAGGAACAACAGCAGCAGTTCGTACACCTGTCGGATTTACGTCTGCTTTCGAGGTGAAAACAGGAGTAAGGCAAGGAGCCGTTGCAGGATCTTTTCTTTTCAACTTCGCCGTTGATGACATCATGCGTAGAGTTGCAGAACAGTTTCCTGCGGACGTGATCCTAACACCATCAGGACGCTCCCTTGTCGACCTGGAGTACGCCGATGACATTGTGTTATTCGCTGAAAACAACGCAAAACTGCGAAGGATTGTGAACCTCGTTTCAAACTATGCCGCAGCCTATGGACTTCGCCTTCGTCCCGACAAATGCAAGCAAATGTGGGTCTCTCAGAGGCCTTCTACGGGAGTTTGTGTGGACGGACAACGTATCGAACTGGTGGACGATTTCTGTTATTTGGGCTGTTTGCTGAAGAATGATGGTAGTTATGCAGCGGATATTCAACAACGATGTGCGAAAGCTACGTCTGCATTCAATTCTCCAACCAAGTGTTTGTGGTCTACCCCCATCGCGAAGGAAGTCAAGTTGCGCGTCTACCTATCCGCTATTCGCCCTATCATGATGTGCGGATCGGAGACGTGGGCAGCACCGAAGACGCAGATGGAAAGGTTGGATTGCACGAAGAGGAAGCTTTTCAGACGTTTGCTCGGATATTTCTGGCCGCGGATGTGCCACAACGAAGATCTCTACAACGAGATTGACGCCTTACATCTACGTTTGACACGAGGGAGGTGCCAACATCTCCCAATGCCATCTCAAGCGGAAACGGAAGGTCGTCTTCGTCTGTTGGGGCATATTTCAAGAAGACCGCCAGATCGTCTTGTTCAACACGCTCTAAGGATGCTTCCAAGTCCTGTCTGGAAACGGCCGCCTGGACGTAGGCGAAAGTTTTGGACGGATGTGGTGAAGGAGGATTTGAAATCACTCGGCATTGAAAGACAATTCAGGCGCGATGTTTCACTTCGCAGGAAGTGGAATAGTGATCAATGGATGAATTGTGTTCAAATTGTGGCTGAGGACCGTGACAAATGGACACGGCTGACTACTAGGACGGCACACCTCGGTGAAGATGCGGAATGACCGCGTCAGGCAAAAGCCAACCGATTAAGTCAAGTAAGTCAAGTAAGTTACACTTAAGTTACATGTAACTTACATTTTTATTTTCACAATGGGTGACTATCACTTGCGCAGACGACACGCGACGCAGAGAGTGTGTCCCAGACCACACACTACGCAATAAATGTTGTGCGGGGCCTTCACTGCTGGTGTGGGGTCAAGTAGTTCAAACTTGGGTAAGTTACTGTGTAAGTTACTTGCGACTTAGCTCAGGTCATTTAAGATATATGTGACATTTCGGAGGCGCACCGCATGCAGTATCTCGCCGATATGTTACATGTAACTTAAATGACCTGAGATAAGTCGCAAGTAACTTCATCAGTCAGATATGTTACAAGTAACTTGTTTTCGAGCATTTATGTTACAAGTAACTTGTTTTCATTCTTCTGGGTACATACACATTTTCCAGCTTCTGCCATTTGTTCCTGGTTCATCCGCAGCCTCGTCCTCGTCATCATCATCAACTCGTTCTGCCTCCATCCGCGGCCCCTTCGAGCGGTGCTGCAAAGCAATTGAATTAGTGTACAGAGCTTGAGCACAGTAGGAAGTTTGACGAAAACACAAATTCATGAGCAATCCATGACAATTTCCCGTTCTCCACCCTGAATTTGAATGAGCGCACGTCCTGCCTGAAAGTAGAAATAATAACTGGATAGGTAAGGAGCAGAAACACGCCAAGAAAGTTTGAACGACTCTTCTCTTTTCTGTAGGCCTTGAAATAGATGACCGCGCCGTTGCGACCGCTCTTCAGACAAGGCTCGTAATACTGCTTCTCTCTCGTTATCACGGAACCAAGAGACAAGAAGAAACCGAAACAGATAGCCTAATCATTCTATATAAGAAAGTAAACTTTAAAGGCAGCAGACACGCTCGAAAAAGTTGTTGAGATAACTACATTAGTGTGGTCGTGCAGGCCCTAGAAGAGCCCTCACGAAGTTGCAAGCGTTAAGAACGAGTCCAAATGACCGTATTTGAGCCGTAGTCAGTCACGAAATCATCCTTGCTCCGCCCATCGATAGGGGCTCCGCCCCTCCATACAGGTATTCAATGCTCGATTGCGGCCACTTTAGATTACGTTCTAGGCTTCTAACGGCGTAAGCGTTTCAGAAAGGGCCGTACTAGTACATTAGCGTTGTTTTCCCAACAAATTAGTTGCTAGCTCCGCTATTTCAGTCAGTGCCGTACAACTCGTCCATTTCTGGGCCAATATAGAACGTACCGTGATATCTTAATTTCCGTCGATTTGTTTTCGTCTTTTTCGTTATTTCTGAATACTAACAGCTTCAGACCTTCAGTTTAATCCATAAAATTGATATCATTTTTGAGCGTGTCTGCTGCCTTTAATGTCTGTCGCCACCTCGATTGGGTCATAACACCTGCGCTCTTCAGTTCGTCATGGCCATAGCAGAGGCAATCTAACGCGAGCTCTGGAAACGAAAGGTCATAACGATGACTCATCGCGGTAGAGAGGGAAGATTCCCCACCTATAAGAATATTTCCGATCTCCGTCGAAAGAGTGATGAGCGAGGTGCGTCCACGAGAGCCATTAACTCGAACAGCGTAGCTTTGGATGGCATTTTGAGGAGTTGTTAACTGAAGGAGTACGAGTAAGACTCCGCTCAGATCACACATCTACATTCCCCCAATGCCATTTTTTCAAAATGTGGACTGACAGAGCTTGTTCATCGAGATCTTTTCACGCTACTCACACAGTGCTCGGACGTTTTCTTCCGTCTTATGAACGACGAAATGCGCATAAAGAATAACCTATGTGGAATACCCTATCTCCACTCTCCAGTAGGTTACGCAGTGGTAGTCAACTTTCCATGGGCTAGTTATGGTATGAGAAGAGCCGACGCTCTTCTCATAACATGACTAGCCCATGGAAAGACAAGAAGAATAGCTGATTGAGCACCGATGGGTCTATCCATTCTGAGGGAACGAGACGAAGGAAGGTTCTAATGGAGACCAAACACTCCATGAAGACGAGTCATTCAGGCATTTGAATGAATTTTGTTCCTTGCACTGAAGTTGAATTCTCAATTTACTAATTTCATGCGGGGTGTGTATTACACTTAATATCCGAATCACTCCTTTTCGGATATGCGACCGGATATCCGAGATTCGGATAATCCGATATCCGATAATTCGAAAAAATCTGTCATCTGATTTGAACCAATATCCGGGAAATTCAAAATCGGCATTATCTCAATCGAACCATTATCCGAAGGGTCGAAAATTCGGATAAATTCGAATAAAATTCAGATCAAACCAGATAAAATCCGGGTAAAATTTCGGATAAATTCGGATAATTTTTAGTTGAAATTGGATGAATTGGGATGAAATTGCACTCCGCCACGCTCATTTTTCCGTACTACCCTTCATTTGATACGTCAACCCAGGGTTTTCCTCCTTTCGAGATCGGAAGTCGGTGCGGTGCGGTAAAATGGGCGTGCTGAAGTAAGATGACCAAGTGGCTAGTTATTCAATGTAGAGGCTTTTTGTATAGTTGCTTTACGTACTTTTCACTAGCTAGTTGTTCTGACAAACCTGTGTATGGACAATACTGTGCCTCCCAACGACGATATAGCAATTGAAGATTTGTTTTCATATTTTTATTAATATGCATATATGGAGATTGACGTTTGCATGTGAACATGCTGCAAATGCAATGAAGTACTACTGTTTGTTCAAGTATGGATGCTTTCAAAGGCTTTCCTTGAAAACCTGGTTTATTTTTCACCGTTTCGCATCAACTTTGTTCCTAAAATATTCGAAGTTATCCAAAATTATCCGACTGGATATCCGTATCCGAATCATTCGAAAAATGGCATTATCTGAATCGATCCATTATCCGAAAATTTGAAAAAACGTAGTATCTGAATCGAACCAATATCCGTGAAATTTAGCATTATCCGAATTGATCCAGTATCCGAAGAATAATCTTCGGATAACAAGTATATCACCGACAAGATCGTGAACGCCGTATGAAAAAAAAGGAGATTAACGGAGAAAACTTGGGGTTTTTCACGCTGATTTCTAGGTTCACTCTGAACTTAGAAAGCAGTTGCGCGCGTGGCCGGTTCAAAACATAAAGAGAATAATTCCAAAAACCTTCCATAGCTCGCTTCATAACTGCGCGCAGTATTCAACTTCTGATTCAAAAACAAAACATAAGACACACTTGTACTTCAGAAATAGCAAGTTGCTTCTGACTATGAGGTCTCCAACAGAGTCTAATCCTTATCTTCAGCTATAAATGCGTTAGCAAAAAGGATTCCTCTAATGATTTCCATAATGTTAACGTCGGGAAAACAGCAAGCCCATCTCTCATGTATGGTGATGCCCTGCTCCTCAACAATCAAGGAACCTATACCCTGTCTCAAACAAGATGGCGGGCGAAGAGTCCAAAGAAGCCGCGTCCCTCTGCGTCTCTGACATTTTTAGATTACGGTAAAACGTCGCGTACGCAAATTACGCAGCATGTCTTACCGTAATCTAGAAACAGAATTCAACGAGATTTTCACATTCTCATTTCTTTTTTTCCACATACTTCATTACTCTTTTGCGTTTTTTTTTGCTCAAAATGCTGGTGGTACTCTCTCTCTCTCTTTCTCTCTCTCTCTCTCTCTCTCGATGCAGATACTCTTCTTTGAGTGTCAGGTAAAGTGTTTCAGGATATGGATAACACGTTGAATTCTGTTTTCGGATTACGGTAAGACATGCTGCGTGGTTTGCGTACGCGACGTCTTACCGTAATCCAAAAATGTCAGGGACGCAGAGGGAGCACTGCTTCTTTGGACTTTTCGCTTGCCATATTGTTTGGTATTGAGTATACTATTAGTCAGATTAGTCAGCCTGGCCATTCCGTATACTATGCACTTTTCCAGAACCGTTTTTGATGTGGGATCCGAGTGTGTTCATCGCAGCTCTCACTCCGCGCGGTCGCTGGTGTCATAAGCTCCGCGTGGTTGAAACCAGTATTTTCGTGTGGAAGCTTCCATAGCTTTAAAAAATCATGAGAGGGACTATCAGGACCAAAAAATGCCGTGAGATTTGGGAGCTTAGGTAAATGCCCTCTAGCGAAGGGATAAATGTAACGGAAATCCTCCGCGCGCGTCGCTTCAGAACGTGAATCTCGTCCGAGCTTCTTCTTCGGTATTTAGAGAGCCCTTATCTCCACTCTGGCAACGAATGGGAGCAAAGGACGAACCACAATGCACATATGACCGATGTTGCTATTTTTGGTTGCCTTCTTCAATCGATTGATGTACGCAGAAGAAGTCTCTTCAAGTCAGCCGGATTCTCGTCAATGACAAAGTCCTAAACCCACATTCTGAAACACTGGAAACTGAAGAGATGCCCGGGCAATGAGCGATGATAGCGTTCGCACTCACAGACGTGCGATCATTTTTTCGCTCAGAACTTCAGAAACATGATGTTAACAATCTTAAAGGCAGTGTACACGATAATCTTCAATTTTGACATTATTCGCTATATTGATTAAGTGGCCCCCTAGTTGAACTAAAATGACGTAGAAATTGAGAACAAGCCACCAGAATTACACGAAATTCTTAAATATCACCCCGCCTCTTAAAGGCACAGTCCAAGCTCAGGGACGAAATCTGACATTTCCACATGATTAAGCAGTAGACCCACCCTATATAGCACCTGCCAAGTGCGAGCTCTCGATTCCTCCGAATAAGCGAGATATAGGAGGAAGCCACCCTGGGGCGCCCACCTCGGGAAGCCACTTTGGCACGCCCCTTTTACGATCTTTTGAGCTCAACAGTGGCGAGATGAGCGAAGATTTCCAATCAATGGCACCGTTCTTCCCTTCATTCTCAGCCTCTCTATCCATTCAGGTCGGCTCCTATGAATCGGTTGCAAATGGCGGAAGTTACAAGCCACGCAAAACTCGTCCACGATGCTTCCGTAGCTCAATTTTTGAGGGGCCATAACTTCGTTCCTAGAGGGTCTTGTACGATTTCAGAGACATCATTGGAATCAGCGTGGTGCCGTTTTCAATATAGGCAGAAAAACAGAAAAACGATTCCGAGGTAGGACTGTGCCTTTAAGTATCACAGGAAGTGTTTGTTGCGACAATGAGATCTTTTGTGGACCCGTCCTTTGCAATTCTCTACTCGCTATTGCTCCTTTCTTTCTTTATGGCCCTACCTAATCCTGCGTTGCATAAAATATTCTTTTTTTCTCGAATGACCCAATTTTTCACCGGTGAAAACCACCATGAAAATGTTCATCCAACCGGACGACTAGTCCATGTTATAGACTAATGTCACTGAAATACGACGTTCTAATGCGTTTCTCGCCGTTTCTTCGTAATTTTGGTAACACTTGGAGGCCAACGCATTGTTTTATGTTAAAATCTCGCCGACGAAAATCATCGTGAACACTGCCTTTAGAGCCACTTGATTTGGTGCAAGCATATTATTCAAGGCTTTGTCAGGTGCAGACCAGCTTTAACTGTCAGTTCGACCTTGAAATCGTTTTCCAGCTTTGTCTACTGTCTTAGAGGGATTTCCGCGCTGATCATCTTTGTATTTCCAGAATAGCTCATAACCTAATGCGAACGGAGTTATGGCCTCTCAAAGAATGTGACTTCTCTCGGTGATAATTTCCTAGACGAGTTGTCTTCGGCCTGCTTCTCCTCGTCAGTTGCAGCCATCGCACCGCAGCAGACCACACTATAAAGCTAGACCGATGACATAAGGGAGAACATAGATTTTTTCGAATCAAAATCCAATGTGCGACTCGTTCTTATTGAGCCGTAATCACTGAACAAGGGCGGAGAAAATGGGTGCTTGATTTTTGTCGCTTTAACCCAGGGTACGGCGCCAGCGGTCGGCTATTCCCTGGATAGCGTAAAGCCAATCAAAGATCCTCGGTATTCTGAAGATATGAGATTTCGCGTTTGGCAGGGTTGCTACTCTGCGGCCGGATCATAATACCGAATTTTACCATCGAGCTTGATCTGTGTTTTCGAAACCAGGATACACCATCCAGGCGGCCTTATTGTACATCGTCGTAGCGTTGCTACAGCGTTAGACTTTCCTTGCGTGATGTCCACGTGCTAACTGACGAGCTTTTTTGGTTGAAGCGGTTCGCGGCTTAATAAAGTTAAGGTGCAAGCAAGGTCTGTTTCCTTGCAGTCTGCCTTGAAGGCAGGGTCCGGGCAGAATTTCGTTTTCGAGAATTTCCGCTGAATAGGATCGTATGTCTCAGGCAGTCCTTAGGAATATGCGAAAACTGTACAGGAAACGGTTTTTCCCAAGTTATTTCAGCTATTTCCGTCAACAACCATGTCAGAAAGGTGTGCCCATCGTCCATGTTTTAGCCATCGTCCATGCATTCTGCAAAGCTGCAGAGCAAAACATTGTACCATGATTATCATACTGTGAATATCGTAATCCCTGACTTCAAGGCTGTCTCGCCAAAGCGTTCCAATAGCTTCAGGCCTTCGTCGCATCATAATCTGAGAGTTTTCGGCCAAGAAATAGTCGCGAAATGCCTGTTTGCAGCGTAATAGCAGCGAAATAGCCGCCAAATAGTGCTCGCCGCGGAATAGCCAAGAAGTAATGCTCTTCAGGTATGTATACGACGCAATCCAGAGGCATGATTCAGATCTGAACTCTTCCGTGGTTTCGATTACCCATGTTTGAGATACTTGGACCTCGCTCAGCCTCTGAAGGCCCCGCCCAACCGCTGGCAGCTCCGGATTACGGCTCGGCGGGCCGACGATGGCTGCATCTTGATTACATTAGGTTACTTCTAGTTATTTCTCGGTAATTTCTCGACTATTTCTTGTCCGTTTCGTGAAAAGCTGCGAAATAGCCGAGAAGTAGTCCACCAGGAGCCGCTGCGAAGTCTGGTGGACTATTTCTCGGCTAAAACTCTCAGAGTACTAGCACAATTTGCTAGTTGATTGATTCCGCTCACAAGCAGCAGACATACTGATCTTCATTGATCGCTTCAATTCCTGCTCCATTGCAAGATGCGAATGCCCTCTTCCATTTTCCTGTCTTCAGATGGATGGTCTGTTTCATTATAACATCAATGCATCTACATATTTGGTCCTTGTGTCCACGTAGCTGTTTCAAAGTAGCTTTCTTTGGATATAGAAATGAAAACTGCAGATTTTCTGTTTTTTTATCGAAAATTATATGTGCACTATGGTGTTTTGTTTACAATTTGTTCCCCTTGTTCGTTTATGCTTGAGTTCTTCATAAGTTTCGCTACTATGTACTTGAAGGCAGTGCGCACGATCATCTGGTTGCCGACTTTTGTATGTGAAAAATTGTCTGGGGCAATACATTTCACATAAATCGGGCAGAGATAAAGAAAACGCGCTGAAACGATTGTTTTTGGTGGAATGATTTAAAGACCAAGTCCAGCATTTGGGGCGAAACCTGGGACCTCTACGTAACTGAGAAGTAGACCTACCCTATTCAACATCTGCCAAAAGCGTGCTCTCAACTCCACTAAATAAGCGAGTTATAGAAAGATCTTAGAGGGGTCATAAATTGGTTTCCTGTGGGTTGAAGTTGCCAGTCAGCATTTTCGAGAAGCCATATCTCCGTTTGTTGGACGCCTTGAGCGACTTCAGAGATATCATATTTTGATCAGCATGTGATTTTCTCCAAGATAAGCATCAAACAAGAAAAATAATTTTTTGGGTCTCCTGTGCCTTCAAAGGTGGTGTTCAAGATGATTTTCGTTCCCGGGTTTTCCACTCAAAACAATGCGTTGGTCTCCAAGTGTTATCACATTTACGGAAAAAACGACGAGAAAGGCCCATAGTATACTTTGTCGCTGTAATGAGCGACAGGCATGCAATCTAACACAAATCGTGGCGGGACCCGCATGGGAGCAATGATAACGGTCGTCGTAGGAATAGATGTCGCGTGTGGGTCGCAGCGACGTGTCGCGGAGGGCTGACATACTGCAACTGTGCCATAGCCTGTCCCTACCACTGTCGCTGTGCAGTGCACTGCGACAGCGACAGATTTGAAGGACGGGATGCGGTCGCTGTCGCTGTGCAGAGCGACGCGACCGTGTGTCGCAAAAGTATACCATACCCCAAACGAATCAAAACGTCGCACTTCAGTGACATTATTCTATAACATGGACTAGTTGTCCGGTTGGATGAGCAAGTTCATGATGCTTGTCTTGGGTGAAAAATTGGGTCAATCGAAAATAGAAGAACGTTTTATGCAAGGCAGGAGTAGTTAGTGTCATGAATTCCATTCATGATATTTTTTGCTATCACACTGACTCGGCGTTCATGAGTGTAATAGCGTACCGCCCACTTGGATGGTATAAAAGCACCCTGTTCATAACCACTGGGTCGGCGCAGTGCGGAAGATACGAGTATCCCTCGTTAGGCGTTCCACTGCCATGAGGCGGACCCGCCACCGACAGACAACTACGAGACGAACACAAGGAACAGATAACATAAACAAGTTGCACACAAATACGAAACCTTGACAAACTAACGATATACATGTTTGCTCTTAGGATATGTATGTATCTCACGTTATACAAATAAACCTTTAAAGAGTGATTACGTCGAGTATGAAGGGAAATGTAGGTATGAACCACCAAATCCCAACTGGAAAGTGATGCAGTCCAGTTATGGTGCATCGGCCAAATACAAGCAATATTTCCGCAAGTTAATGAATACAAAGATAAATTCCTCTGCTCGTTCTTACGGCACAAAATTCCACACGATTTGTTACAATACCGCCTACAAAGTTTCCCTACCACAATATTCACAGTTTGAAGGGTACGCCATGACTACGATTTTGCCATAACGCAAACTAGGCAAAGTTAAGAGATGACACTTTCAGACTTAGGCGGCGTCTAGAGTTCAATCGCGGCGCGACGCGACGTTATGTTTAGCCTACGTATCGATCAAGCGACGTCGCGCCGTGTCGTCGCTAGGTGTTCACAATGAAGAGGCGCGATACATCGAATTCGACGCGCAAATTATGATCGCTCCGCGACCATCGCGTCGCGTTGCAATGCAACGCGACGCGATGGTCGCGGAGCTAATGTCATCAATTTTCTTCCATCATCGGCGACTCAAGGAGCGTTTTTAATTTTCAATATGGCACCAAAGAGCACAACACCGGCTTGGCTGGAGACTATCCTAAAAAAAGGTGGGATGATTACTTTCCTCGCTTTGATAGAGTTTTCGACGCTTTTATAAAGATGCAAGAAACTCAAAATGTGATTCTTAATAAGCTTAACGCTATTGAGGAGAGACTGGCCGTGGATGCAGAGAACGCTCAATCAAAGTCGGCGATGTACAGCACGTTGGTTAAATTCAAGTCTGATACCAGGATTGTGGACGCGAAAGCGTGCAGGATCACATGGGTCGGGATCGGAGAGAAAAATAATGAGGCCGCCACCAAGGCATTTGATAAGGAAGCTCTTAAAGAGGTCATCGAATCCTCCGGGGACGATGACCTCATGAGAGAGCTGAGTAGCGGTGGCATAGATCTTAGCAGGCATCCCCAAACTAGGGCTAATAGTGATAAGACAACGAATTCAAGACCACGAATTATCAAGATTAGTTTAGGTAACCAATGCTGAGAGACAGGTTGCTGGAGCATATGAGAACAGGTCGTCAGTCTCTAACCAAGGAATTCGTTCACTCGTATGCTAGGACTGACTATACTGCCGAAGAACTTCAGTACGATCGCATGCTTCGCAAGAAAGCTGGATTACTTAACAGTCAGGAAGGTAAGTTAGCGTACGTACTCCGAGACCTTGCCATTCATAAGCTCAGGAATCCGCGTGATCTGCCTTTGAGAAGCACTGACGGTAGCAGCGTCTCAACCAATATCTGTCCTACCCCTGATTCCCCACTGACAAATGGTGACTTATCCGCTCCCTCCACGTCCGCTCGCTAGGAAACAAGGCAGTCCAATTTGAGCACCTTTTGTTCAGCACTCTAAAATTTTGCAGTCAAAATCCACTGAAACATAGAAAAAACTCTCCCCTTCTTGCTATTCAATGCTCGATCCGTTGTAAACAAAATACCTGATCTCAACTATTTTCTGCAGCGGAAACCTGGTGTGGTTTTTATTACAGAAAGCTGATGTAAGCCCCATAGCATTCACGATGCCATTCTTGGGTTTTGATTCGACCTATGATGTCTATCGCTGTGACCGTGAGGGTGAGCGCATTGGAGGTGGAGTCTTGGCTCTTGTCCATCGGAGCGTTCGTCATCATTTCATTACCCGTAAAGATTTCCACGGCATGATACAGGCGATAGCCACGGAGGTAGAGACAAACTCGAGAAAGATCTGCTTCCTTCTTGTTTACCGCATCCCGTCATGTGCAACAGATGTTTTTGCTGAATTTATAGATTTTCTCCATGGTTTCTCTGAAGATTGGCGCGAATCGTACTCGGTGATTTCAATTTCCCTTTAATAGATTGGGATAGCATGTCCCACAGAGGAAATGCATCTTCTCCGTCGTCCACTCTGTTTCTCAACTTCGTTCGCTCTCTTAATTTGACGCAAATCGTTGAAAAGCCCACTCACGGGCTTTATATTTTGAACATTCTGCTAACTTCTGATGAAAGCATAGTGGAAAAACACGATGTTTCATCGCCATTCAGTACTTCCGACCACAACACAGTTTCATTTGAAATATCGTACCCCGGCTTACCCTCCTTCAATCAGCCCTCATTTTTCAGATTTTTTTCGAGCGGTGATTTCGATTCGATAAATTTCGCACTGACTCAAATTGACTGGCTCGCAATCAGTAACGCTTGCGTAGGTGTTGATCATTTCTACTACCAATTCGTGGACATTTGCACTCAGCTTATAGAGAAACACATTCCTTCACTCCGCCAAAACCAAATTCGCCACCGTTACCCAAGACGTATTTGATGGCTGAGATCCAAGATAACTCGTCTCTCTTCCAACAGTACATATATCGATCCAATGCAAGGCGCATATTCTCGTAGACTTAAACGTCTGCTAGCACGATATCAGATGAAAAAAGAGGAAAGCCTCGTCTTGAGTAAAAACAAAAGCATTTATTTGGCTACTGTCGAAAAAAGCTTAAGCCAGCTGATGGTATTCCCACCATGGTTGATGATGGTCTCTACGTCAGGGATAACAGCGCTAAAGCCGATTTCTTCGCTAAATTTTTCAGATCAGTTTACAGAAAACCACATGACACCGGGGCGCGTTTATCGTCCGTTACTGAGAACCAGCTGGACTGGGTAGACATTTCCAGTGAGGTTGTTTTTTGCGCTCTTCGCAAACTCCTCAATAGAGTTTCTACATCCCCTGACAACATACCGTACGCTTTTTTTCAAAGAAGCAGCTATTGGTCTGAATTCGCCTCTTTCATTACTCTTCAACAAATGTTTACTTTTAGGTCAGGTCCCCCAAATTTGGAAAGTCGGTTATGTTACGTCAGTTTTTAAGAAAGGATGCAAGTACAATGTGAATAATTACATACCCATATGTCTTACCAGCTCAACTAGTAAGGTCATGGAACGTATAATATGTAAAAGACTAGCGAAGTATCTGTGGTTTGCTAAGCGAAAACCAACATGGATTTCTTAAGCAGAGGTCAACAGTGTCGGCACTGTTATCGATTATACCTCTTTGGCATAGGGAAGTCGACAAAGGGACTTACGTTTCCGTCAGCTTTATCGACTATGCCAAAGCTTTGACTCGATGTCCATCCCTCTACTGATGAAAAAACTCGCAGCGTATGGTATAAAGGGAAGGCTACTAGAATTTCTAAGATCATTCCTTAGTGGCAGATTTCAGTCGGTCCTCGTAAATGGGATCAAATCTGCTCTTTATTCGACCCCAAGTGGAGTACCTAAAAGCACGTGTATTGGCCCTCTCATGTTTATTAGTTTCATAAATGATTTGTTTCGCTCGCTCCCTGCCGGGTGTTCTTGCAGCATCTACGCTGATGACTCCAAAATATTTACCATCAACGACTGTCCAAAACTTCAGACTGCCATAAACGCCGTAGAATGCTGGTCAAAAGCGTGGTCAATGGACATTTCTGTTCAAAAGACGGCTGTCACGAGAATCGGGAGGAACCATCCAGATTTTTCCTTCACTATGGCTGAATCGCCCCTAAAGTGCGTAAACGAGATCAGAGATTTGGGAGTTGAATACAGCAACAAACTTGACTTTGAAGGCTACATAAAGAAGCAAGTCTCTAGTGCTACTTCCAGGTCTAATTTTATTTTCAGAGCTTTCAAAATACGAAGCCCACGTGCGCTGTTCCAGTTTTTCACTCTATATGTTAGACCCTTGCTTGAGTACTGTTCGCCTATTTGGTCGCCGTACAAGAAATTCCTCACAGATGAAATTGAGAAGGTTCAGAAAAGTTTTACGTACCGATGCTTTCTTCGCAAAGGTATTACTGGGCTTTCTTATGAGCAGCGCCTACCAAGTTTTAGAGCAGAAACGCTTGAATTCCGTCGTAAAGTCATTGACTTCTGTCTGATGTACAAGCTCACAACGGATGAAATCTGCCTAACTATTCCGGAACTTTTTGAATTGTCGTCCACATTAGGACTCACCAGAGGACATTGCTATAGAATAAGACCAGAGAAACCAGTGACACAGGCTTACGAGGGTTCCTTTCTCGTAAGAGTCGTATCTCTCTGGAATAGCCTGGGTGACGATTTCTTTAAAGGAAGAAACTCTCATTTCTTTAAAATTCATTTTACGCGTCATCTCAAAACCCTAACTGGATGAAGAGAACCAAAGGTCCCTTAGTTTGTGTGATTTCAAGTCTACTCTATTCGTCCTCCTGTTCATTTTTCACCACTACATTTTTTTCACACTTTAAGTCATGAGCGCAAATTCATTTTATTAAACAATTAAGAACACGTGCACAGACACTTTTTGATTGCCGAGAGGAGGCGTCTTCTGCGTGGTCTGTCGCGGTGGTCCTTGGCGGATTGTTGCTTGAACGGCGTGGCTGGCTGTCTTTAGTGTTGTCGTGGTCGATGGTGTGGCTGGCTGTCGTGGTCGTTGTACGGCGTGGACGTTGGTGGCGGAGACGACGGCTCGATGGCGGTGATGACGGAGGCGAATTGGCCCGGTGCTGGTGGCGGTAGGTGTAGTGGTCTGGTCAGCCCTTGTGACTGAAAAACAGTGGCAATAGGATTATATCCCGCTTATTCTCGTCTCAATGGTGGCTTGCTTTCCAGAACGAAGCTCTATTTTTATTTCCAGAAAACTTCGGGCCAGTTTTTAGTTGTTTTGATGATATTACCGTCGGATTTTTCGAGGAATCAAGGACTCTGCCACGCCATGGTCAACAATAAATATCATAAATATCATAAGATGTCACTGCACTAACCATTGTTCCTCTTTCAGCGTTTGGCTCATCATTCATGTTTTTTTAAATGGTGATATTACTTATATGGTGTTATTTCCTACTCCGCCTAGTAGTTAATACGCTGCCATCATGGTGTGCCCCAACTGCGCTTTGTTTTATTTAACATCAAATAACGAACACTTTCACTGCTGCTTATCTGCCTGCTTGCCTCCTTCCTTTGCAATCGCCCTGGGTGCGTATCAGTTTAAAGAGGCTTTTGAGATACAGAGCCCGCCCGGGAATGGTAACCCAGTTGCGTGCTCAGGAGGTAGTAGAGCGCCGACGCAGCCAATGGATCTGCAGCAATAGTGGAGCAAAAAGTCCAACATGGGAAGCAGTGCATCATGTTCACGACGATTTCTTGAGCACAGTTGACAGCACCATTGATGCTTGCATGCTGTTGCACTACTAAACTTGATTTTTTTTTACATAGCCTTCCACAGTTCATCCATGCCATGTAATGATTCAGTTGTTCATGTATGTTATGGCTACAATAAATGAAAAATAAATGTTACCACACTACGATTGCCACAAAAAGAGCAGCAGATGAGGCGACAAATGGAGGACGAGGGCAGCACGTGTTGCTAAGAGCGGTACAAAGGCAGCACGTGCTGCTCGAGCAGCAGCTCTTCCCCTCGTGCTGCCCTCGCTATCCTCGTCGAGGTGGAAGTCTATTGTGCTCCATTACAACCCTGCTATCCTCTGAGTTAGAGTAAGAACAGAAGCGAGATACTTTACTGCAGGACTAAAACACAATATAAGATCCAATCTTGAAGTCAGAAAACCACATTCGAGTTGCAAAGTACACTAAACACAAATCAAATAAACCTTAAATCATTTAAAAAAAAAACAACCAACAACGCATGTTGAAACAACAACATTAACAACAGAAATACAACAAATCTTAAACCATTCTTAACAACAGTCATCAACGCATGTAGAAACAAACATGAAGCTCAAACCCATAGAGGTAAAGTTCATCGACAGCTGCACGCTCAAAAACTGAGTAGGACAACAGAAATCACACAGTATCATGAATTACCGGCAAAACACATATTAAAGACAAAACATAAAATTGACAAAATTACTAAGATAAACAAAGTTGCTGTAGAAGTAGGTTTAACATACAAATGTTGACAAGCGAAACAAGTTTCCGCGAGGAGCGAATGCGAACAAAACAAAAAATGGAACAAAAGCCATCCTACTCCGGCAGTGACGTCGCTTCGGCGACCTCCACCGACCAACCTACGACAGTGGTCCAACTTCGACAGTGCTCAGTCACTACAACGTCATCAGCATTTGTCAGCCTCCATCATCGTCAGCGTCACGACGGTACCATACCTCTCTCAAGTCAACATCGCCAACGTCGAAAGTGATAGAATTTTGTTCTCGTTTGGGAGGGTCATGAACTTTGTTCATGATGTTTGCATTTATTAATTTGCTGTTGTAAGATGTACATATTTTTCGTCTATGCATGCAATAAGACCGTAGGCGAAGGTAAAATATAACGAAGATACAAAAACAAATATGGTTAGTTAACAAAGGATAAAAACGCAATCATCAATTTTGGCGGGGATGATGCCTAGTCGCAAGCTTATCATCATGTCATGCTTGATCTTCTGTGCTCGGGAGTGTCATGAATTCCATTCATGATATTTTTAGCTATCACACTGACTCGGCGTTCATGAGTGTAATAGCGTACCGCCCACGTGGATAGTATAAAAGCACTTTGTTCATAACCACTGGGTCGGCGCAGTGCGGGAGGGGGGAAGGAAAGAGCGGAGCAACAGGGAGTAGAGATTAGCAATGGACGGGTCCACAAAAGAAAAAATTGTCGCAACAAACACTTCCTATGATACTTAAAAGGCGGGGTGAGATTAAAGGATTTAGTGTACTTCTGGTGCGTTTTTCTCAAATTCTACGTCATTCTAGTTCTACACGAGGACCACTTAATCAATATAGCGAACAATCTCGAAATTGAAGATTATCGTGAACACTGCCTCTAACGAGTTTTCCCCCCTTGCGGATACAAAGTGAATCCTAAGTACTCTAACCTTCCGGTGGACGGATTTGTCTTCTTCTTTGCAGTCCACGCGCAGCACCACAGCGTCTCTCGTAATCTGTAAGCTCATATTATGGCATGTGATAGCAAGACATTGGATCTGGAATAGGGCCGAAGTAATACACCCTGTCAGTGAGACAGTATCCTAGTTGAGGGGGGGGGCGTAATCAGGATTAAAAACAAAATGAAATAAAGAAATCTGATATCAAAGTGTTTCTTCGTTTATATGAATGGACCTCGAATGGCCTCTCCCAACAAGGACAGAGCCCGACAGGGACTTTTATAAATTCAAACGTGGGTGTGAAACCAAATATTCCCTGACGATGTTTTGACGTGAGTGCAGTGTTCACACCTGAATTCCTGCGCGATGTGACTTTCGCCTCGCATTGACATGCGCCATGGCGTCGCTCCGCGAAAACTCTGAACGCTGCCTAATAGTTTTGTCGCGCCGCTAAGAGCGGGGACTCTGGCAGCGACGTTATTACTGAATTGAAGGAAAATTACCTCAAGCCGGACGAGTTCAATATGCCTCTTCCTCATCTTCTTCGCATTGGCATCTATCAAATCGAGCATTCCTTTATGAACCATACGACGACTTTCGACGTCATGACAATCCAGATTACATATTACCTGCACTTTTAACCCCGCTGGCAATCGCTTAAAGGGAAAGACTCCCCAAAATGACGTTTTGGAGTAGCAATCAGGGTCCAGTGCGATTTTCCAACCTTACCGCTGAAATCGCTAAGATTTCCTAATCACGCCGCGTTGAGTCCATATCAGCACGGAGTCTAGAACGATCTTGTTATCAATCAGTTTCATATCAGAAGACGAAAACAGACGGACTGTTCAGAAGCAAGAATGGGTCAAATACATACGCGAATACTATGAAAAAGATTCGATTTGGCATAAAATCTGAATATTGAAGGCTAATTAACCTCCTTCTCAAGTAACCGTCTTAAAGGCAGTGGTCGCGATTAAATATGCTTGTCGTCTTTTTCCCTCTGAACCCTTTCCTGGGTCTCTAGTAGTAGGACCTAAGAGAAAAAATCGCGAAAAAACCACTGTTTTGGGCCAAATTTGAAGCCTGAACTTTCTTGTCTTTTGATGGTGGACGAGCCCACTCCACATCATCGGCATCGATGACCTCTTATATCAAGAACATCAGCTGGTTTGAAATTGAATTTCAATCAATGAACCTTCGGATTTATGTAAACATCTAGTCAGAAACATCGACTGGAGTGCTTTCTTTCATTGCTCAACTGTTTTTATTGGGTAAATTTGCATTTATTTCGTCCTCTGAATGTCGATGATTTTTGACTGCTCGGCATGAGACTGCGATCTTTTTCGTCATCGCTGTGCACGTGTGCACGAACTGGCAACTTTGGGCCTTAGATACTCTAATTCTAGGCCGTTTTTCACCGCGCTACCTTCATAGTTTTTCAGCTGTTTTCAACATAGGCTGATTTTTGTAGTTTTTTCGTTAACGTTTTTCATCGTGACCACAGCCTTTAAGAAAAGTGTGGTTTCAGAGTACGGTCTTTACTTAAAGGCGGTGTTCACGATAAAAAAGGGCCTCGAATTTTTACCGTAAATGGAATGCACCGGAAACCATTGCAGCAACGACCACGAAAGAACGGCCAAAAACGAGCCAGATAGTCCTATACAACCCTAAAACTTGCATGCGCTATGCCCCAACCGCCCATTTCTTTGTTTGCCGCCGAGAGAGTGGGCGGTATACTTAGTATCCGAATCACTCCTTCTCGGATATCCGAACAGCTATCCGAGATTATGATAATCCGATATCCGAAAAATCAAAAAAACGCATTATCTGAATCGAGCCATTATCCGAAAGATCAAAAATTCGGATAAATTCCGGATAAAATCGGATAATTTTTGGATGAAATCGAATAAAATTGCACTAGGCCACGACCATTTTCCGTACCGCCTTCTATTTAGTACGTCAACCCAGGATTTTCCTCCCCCTTCCGAAATCGGAAGTCGTTGCGGCGCCGAAAAATGGGCCTGGTCAAGTGAGATGACCTAATGGCTAGTTATTCAGTGTAGAAGTTGTGATGTCGCATCCGATTCGGACCACCATCCTGTTCTGTTAAACTTCACTGCGAGGATTCGGGGACTTTTCAGGAGGAAGCGAGGGGCTTATCCTCTCCAGAAGATTGACATGACAAGTCTCAGAGATGAAGAATGCAGAAGGAATATTTGACAACGCGTTTCGATTCGCATCGGAGTACGGACGAAGAAATAGAAAGATACCACAGCGGAGCGGCAGGGACAGCGACAAAATGGTCGAAATTATTTCCATCACGCGACGTTGCTGGGCCGATGCCTATCGGTGCCACTGTCGCTGTCGCGGGCCGAAGGTTGCAGCACACTGCGACAGCGACAGGTTTAGGGCCTAGTGCATACTTTCCGCGACCGCGACTATGCATATTAGCAATATCGATTTTCGGACGATTTAGATGACAAGGATTATGTCGAGTTGCTCATCACGGGAAATATGCACTAGGCCTCAAGGGTGGGAGCTCCGCGACAGCGGTCGCTGTCGCTGTGCAGAGCGACGCGACAGTGTGTCGCAAAAGTATACCAAACCCATTATGACGCATTGAGGGTATGATTGGCTCCCAAAAACCATGTGTATTGATCGAAAAGGCAATCCTGTTTTAGGCTGATTAGACAGGAACTCACGGGTACACTCACTAAAGAGATTGTGAAAAGTGATCACATCTGTTTGGTTTGCAAATATTCCGATAAAGATGATTACCAATAAAATCTTTTATCATAATAAGGTAGAAAAATCTTTTTTTCGAGGGTTTTCGCCAGACTATCGATTTTCGATAGACTTTTTGAATTATACCATCTCGTATCCGACCGTATATCCGACTCGTATCCGACCGTATGTCCGACTCGGATATTCGGATTCCGACTCATCGAAAAAAAGGTTCAAACCCGAGTGATCCAAAGTCCGAATCATCGAAAAAACTTGATTTTCGGATTGATCCGAGATCCGACTAGTTTAAAAAATGCCACAACCTCGGTTCAGAAATCCTCTTAACCCAAAATGACTGAAACTAAATGCAAATAGATTTATTGGAAAATTTTAAAATCTGACTCCTACTCGTGAGGTATCATTATGAAGACTGCGCCTTGCATGAGGGTCAAGTGCGATTATATAACATCGGCATGGATCGTGAAGAGACTTTGCGTTCCTCATTGGAGGTTGGCGTAAACCCGGTGCACCTATGTTATAACATATGGCACCGAGTTTGCGTCAACCTTCAACAGTGAACGCAAAGTCCCTTCAGGATCCATGCCGACGTTAGCTTGTTTTCAACAACGGTGAGAAGGGTCGTAATGAATCCAGCTCGAAAGTCTAAAAAATGGGGTGAGGCAGTAGGAATTTCGACCCATAAACGAAGACTTGTTTACGGAATCTTGAAATCTTTTGAAATTTCTGGCCACCAAGGGGAAGGGGGGGGTGTAAGCTTTATCGAGGTCCAAAACAGCGGTCTGCTTGGTCCCCACACCTTAGTCAGTTAACTCAAAAATGTCAAATCTCAAATTAAAAACTGTTTTTATGTAAAAGTATGGCGAATGCGGATAGAATCAACGGTAAGTGTGAAAATTCAGCGCATAATGCGCCTCGCAGAGAAGTGGCCAGTGCGAGCCTCAAAAATCAATAGTTAACAGGCCGCTGGTTTAATCCAGGATTCAAATTCGAATCGCATACCGCGCGCGCGAATGTCGCGTTTCAAATCTCGATTGCATTGATCGAGTGATGGAAACTGAGCTCCGCCCCCAAAACTTGTCGGGGACTCAACTGGTCACTATGATTTGCACTGAAACGCAACCAAAATGTGACCAGTTGAATGAACATTTTCTGCCTGAGTAGGCTATACAGTGCGTTTCATAACTTTAAGGGCATCCTAATTTCATAGGATAACTAGAGTGATGGAGAGTTGCGGACCAGGGCTGTGCGTAACTGGATTTTGTAATTTCGTAAATCGTAATTTTCCAAATTCTCCGTAATTCGTAAATCGTAATTCGTAACTGATAATTAGTATGGGTAGTGTAAGCCCACATTACAACCCAAACCTCATTCGATGTGTAAACACCTAAGCATTCCAGATGAGGTGTTTCCATATCGGAGAAGGTTTGAGATTGTGTTTCAAAATAACACTGTTTTAAGCAGTACATGAAAAAATCAGTATACATACGCGGGATATTAACGACTTCAATAGACAAAATTGAAACGCCAAGCTTAATCAAATTCAAAACCTGTGCCATGTTTCGCAGAACATTCAGAAATAACGAAAACATAGCGAATCACCGCTTCACCAAGCACTGCTCAATGATGGGAGCCAAGGAGGGGCAACACGCTGTGATGAGAGAAAATAGGCGTTTCGATAGTTTTAAACGCAATCTTTCAAGGTATAGATAATAACATGGGGCAGAATGTGGCCATACCAAAGCGCTTATACATGCTGCTGCA